>OX451739.1:346005699-346245714 GCA_948472305.1 Vicia faba
AACCCGGATCTGGGGATACCCTGTTTAGGTAGCATAAGCTGTGAGGGACCTGTCCGGCGTAGACCGACATGGGTGAAGCAGTGGCTACGTTGATATGGCACCTTGGTCTGTACCGATATCCCTTGTGTCGCAACAAGGAGAATATGGGTCTTCCAAGGAGTCATTAAGCACCAACAGACCTTAGAACCTTAAATGACCCAACTTGGCCATTAGAACAGTAGCAGTATGCTACGCCCATTAAGGCTAAACTCTCGTGATGGTTCTGGCCGCAAGAAAAGATTGTGATGCTGGAGTTATGACCGATTGAGGGTAGTCAATGATATTGGGATCCTCTAAGAACCCGATTACTTTGATAGGACAGGTATGAACCAACCAACTGAAAGAGGGTAACACCTAGACCTCATGCTGGCCTAAACTCTAAGGGCTTCTCTTGTGTGACTTGTGTGCCTTCGTACTTGACTAATTGCATGCGTGTTATCTGACACATAAGCTACTTGCAGGTTTTGTTTATAGTCCTTAACTGGGACTCATAACAGGGTTTACTAGGTCTCTTGCAGGTTTTGTTTATAGTCCTTAATTGGGACTCATAACAAAGTATACTGAATTTCTTGCAGGGTTTGTTTATAGTCCTTAATTGGGATTCGTAACAGGGTTTACCTACATTACCCCATGCATAGCATGACATCATACCATTGCATAAATCCTAACCCATTTCAAGGATCTCAAGGGCTTGTGATGCAGGTCATGGTGAATCAACTATCCCAGCAAGGGGCAAAGAGGATTTATTTTCCTCTAGCCAAGGTTGTCAGGGGCTATGACCCACTTGATATGGTGAGCTTTGACTCTTGAAGAAGGTTCCCCTAACCAAGATTGTTTGGAAACCAAAACCAGACATGATGACTAAAGTCAGGGGCTACGACCCACTGGATATGGTGAGCCTTTGACCCTTGATGAAGGACTCTCAACAATATGCAGTTCCTTCAATCATGCTACCGGATTCGAATTCTAACAATTTTTTTGTTTATCCCGCGAGGTCCTTGAAAACATTGCATGCATATCATACATATTATTGCATTGCAGGTACCCTTTTGACATGTCGCTTACCTTCTTCGCTTTTTATTTCAGCCAATCGTCATGAATCCTGAATCATCAACTGAGCAGTCCATCAAGGCCCTCCAGGCTCAGAATGCCCAATTCCAAGAGCTGATCATGAATTTAGCCCAGGGTCAAAAGGAATTGAAAACTCTGATTCAGAAGAAGAAGAAGAGGATTGTTTTGTTCAGCCCTAGACGCAGATCTGGAAACACGCTGCAGAATGAAACTGAGAGGACTACTCCATCTGTTGGGGAAGGCAGTCATCAGGAGGAAAAGGTTCCCAGTCCAGTGGTCTCCGACAACGAGACAGATTTCAACGACAAACAACACCCTCCTGCTGAAGACAAGTACAAGCAGTTGGAAGACCGTCTGAATGCAATGGAAATTCAACAAGTACCTGGTTTGGATTTCGGAGACTTGGGTCTAACTTCTGGTGTGGTGATCCCACACAAATTCAAAGCACCCTCTTTTGCTAAGTACGATGGGGCATCCTGTCCCAGGCTGCATCTCAGGTCTTATGTGCGGAAGATTCAACCGTATACTGTGGACAAGAACTTGTGGATCCACTTCTTCCAGGAAAGTCTTTCAGGGACTCATCTCGAATGGTTCTATTAGCTGGATGGGACCAAGGTTCGTAACTGGGAGGAGTTGGCTACTGCTTTTTACAAGCAGTATCAGTATAATACCGACCTCGCTCCTACGCGTACCCAACTCCAGGGTATGTCGTTAGGACCAGGAGAAGGTTTTAAGGAGTATGCGCAGAAATGGAGAGACCTGGCTGGTAGGGTACAACCACCGTTGACTGACCGCGAACTTGTGGACATGTTCTTGGGGACTCTGTCTGGTCCATTCTACAACCACCTGATTGGGAATTCATCTGCTGGATTCACAGATCTTATCTTGACTGGAGAGCGAATAGAAGCTGGCATCAGGTCTGGGAAGATTCAAGAGGCTGCACCATCTGATAAAAAGCCTCATCATGGAAAGAAAGAGTCCAATGTTGTGCACAGTAAAAAGAGCCGTCATGAGATAGGGGCAACCCAGATCTCCAATCCTAGACCTGCTCAACCAGGACAGGGGCAGCAGCGCAAAGAGAGCGCACCCAAACGACAGTTCACCAAGATCAACATGTTGCTGGATCAAGCACTACAACAAATGTTGAAGGCAGGGCTGATCACCTTAAGGGCTCCTCTTCGGAATCCGAACACTTCTGCTCCTAACTATCATCCCAACGATAGGTGCGCATATCATTCTGATAGCCCGGGACATACTACGGACAACTGTTGGCCTCTCAAGAACAAGATTCAAGATATGATCGACGCCGGAGAGATTCAGTTTGAAGTGCCTGAGACTCCGAACATAATCACTGCTCCGTTGCCCAATCATTAAAGACCTTTTGTTTATTTGAATTTCCGAGTTGTATTTTTCTTTGCTTATACAAACAATTAATGTCATAGCAAACTCTTTTATTCTATCAATGCATCGCATGTGTCTATTTTGGGAATTAATACAATTGTTTTCATTATATTCAAAATTCTTTTCATTTTTCTGTGATGATCAACTCTCGGTTAATAATTCTAAGCCTCTTGAGGGAGGATGACGAAAACGATACCATGATCCTTACAGTATGCTTTTGAACAGACCCCGCTGATGAGGTACAGGCATTGTTTCAATCCCTAAACACTGGAGTTATAAGGAAGATAATCCCTCGTCAACCCCTCTGAGCCAAAGAAGTAGGAGTTTTTCTTTTCGAAAATTAAAACCCTTAATCATAACCTGGGGCAGGATAGTCTCTCAGTTGATCCAAGTGCATAACAAATGGCACCAAAGAGGTCCTTACAAAAAAGAAAGACAGTGATGGTTCCGAATAATCAATAAAGAAAGGCAGTCATTATCTCAAAAAAATAAAAAAAACCCATTAAGTCAAAACCCATGAAGGAGACTTACAAAACTGGGGCATCCCGCTGACTGTAGTTCCAAAAAAGGAAACAGTTCAGGCAAAAAAGAAAGGGATAACAAAAATCAAGAAAGAGGGCTTACAAACCCTCAACAAAAAAGGAATGACTGCCTATTCAAAATAAGTTATCAACATCCGAATCATCACCGGAGAACCAGGACAAAGACTCAAACAAGGTCTAACGTATGATCAACTGAGTTTAGGTTTGGAGAACATCACGAAGAGTGGGTGGGTACAAATAATTTGAGCCTTTATCCTTTGTTTCTTAAACCGTGAACCAGGCCACGTTATAACCCTTAAAAGTCCTAGCTGAAGCATGGGTTAGTTCGAAAGCATACTGTTACGAAAGGTATCCTGACTCCTTAAGGCTTACGGTAAATACGAAGTTGACATCACGTTTTACAAACATTCATTTGTTTTATGAAAAAGGATGCATTTTCAAAATCTTCAAGACAGACATAGGCTTTGCATTTTTAATATAACTCTGTTTGCATATGACTTTTTGTTTGAACAGCAAGGAAATTCGCACGACGAATGCCTAATGAACAGAAGTACTTCCAATCAAGGGGCGGACATGACCATGGTCTACTATCTGGGGCAGTCCAATCAAGATTCAGAGAATCTCTCAAAGGTCAAATAACCTGGGGGAAAATCTCCGCCCGAGTCACTTGGGGCACCCTAGCAACGAATCTGGCCTGATGAAACATCTGTTGGGGCATGACAAAACACTACTGACAGGGGCATCTCTCTATATTCTGAGAGCGTGGACATAGTCGGAAAAAAAATACTACGCGAAATCAAAGACCCGCTAGGTTGACATACCTAGGCAAAAATAAGGGATGAAATGAAAAATCTGTACACCCGGCAAGTCGAGAACCTGAAAAGGCGGCTTGGGCAAAAATGGGTATCCCGGTGGACTGAAAACCCGAAAGGGCGGTCCAGGAAAAAGTTAGGGATCAAAGCGTACGACTATGTCCAGTAATCTTGTCGCTTGCCTACCAGAAGAAGTTTTGTCCATCAACAACTATCAGCACCTCACAGGTCTTCCTCTCTCACCTCAGAAACAGGGGCAATAATGAGCCGTCCAGGCAATCCAGTTGCTCTGTCAACCAAGGTACCAAGGCAGGTTCAGCTAAAGAACAATCAAGATACCTAACTTCCCCAGGAGAGTCTAATCCAGTTTCCCCAAGAAAGTTGGAATTCATCTCTCCAAGCAGTAAGCTTATCCCCAGTAGATTCTGGAAGCTTATCCGCGCAGAGCACGAACGCGTCTCCCGGCTTTATTCAAAGAGTTATTCCCTTACCAAGATATAACTGGGTTATCCTCAGCCAATAGCCATAAGAAGATCGTCCTCGGCAAAGTCTTCTTTATCCCCAGCGAAGTCTATCAACACTTCCAACATAACAAGGGTATCCCCAGCAAGTTATTATCAACGACTCAACAAAGCATCTCTCTCCCCACAGAGTATTGCTTCCCAGCAAGATCGTCAGAATACTTTTCTCCCCGCAGAGTAATCCATTCGCCAAGTTCATTCCCTAACGGAGTTATCTTCTCCTACCGGTATTCTTGCAACTATCATTCCCAGCGGAGGCAAAGATCTATTCTTCAACATCAGCCCATGAGTGACTTCCCGGCACCCGTCAAGGATTTATTTTCCTAAGACGAAAACATATGTTCATAAACATCACATCTTCATACATTATAGCATGCATATGCATCATACTACACGAATCTCATTAATTTTGAGGACATTTTGAAATCATGCAGTTCATGCATCATGATCTTGCATACAACTAATGCTTTACCTTTCAGGAAAGGTCAATACAAAGATGATTACTATCAACTATCGCATCTCTTTCTAGATATAGTTCAGATGTGAACCAGATATGGCGACATTCTGATACTGCTTCCAGATTTCCTTCTAGATATAGTTCAGATGTGAACCAGATATGGCGACGTTCTGATACTGCTTCCAGATTTCCTTCTAGATATAGTTCAGATGTGAACCAGATATGGCGACGTTCTGATACTGCTTCCAGATTTCCTTCTAGATATAGTTCAGATGTGAACCAGATATGGCGACGTTCTGATACTGCTTCCAGATTTCCTTCTAGATATAGTTCAGATGTGAACCAGATATGGCGACGTTCTGATACTGCTTCTAGATTTCCTTCTAGATATAGTTCAGATGTGAACCAGATATGGCGACGTTCTGATACTGCTTCCAGATTTCCTTCTAGATATAGTTCAGATGTGAACCAGATATGGCAACGTTCTGATACTTCTTCCAGATCTCTTTCTAGATATAGTTCAGATGTGAACCAGATATGGCGACGTTCTGATACTGCTTCCAGATTTCCTTCTAGATATAGTTCAGATGTGAACCAGATATGGCAACGTTCTGATACTTCTTCCAGATTTCCTTCTAGATATAGTTCAGATGTGACCCAGATATGGCGACGTTCTGATACTCCTTCCAGATTCCCTTCTAGATATAGCTCGGATGTGACCCAGGCATGGCGACGTTCTGACACTTATTCCAGTTGAAGATTTCAAGACCTAGACCGGTTTAGTTAATCGACCATAAGATTTTCTGTTTCTTATCCAGTCCAAGGCCTTCTCTAGTCCAGTTAAATCGACCCCTAACAGATTTCCCTGATAAAGACTCAGTAGAAGTTATCCAAGATTCTCTCAATGATTGCTGTTGAGGTTGTAGTCGCCTGTGGTTCTCTCCCCGATACTGCGGAGGTAGTAATCATCCCAAGATTCTCCCAACGATTGCTGTTGAGGTTGAAGTTATCCAAGATTCTCTCAATGATTGCCGTTGAGGTTGTAGTCGCCTGTGGTTCTCTCCCCGATACTGCGGAGGTAGTAATCGTCCCCAGATTCTCCCAGCGTTCCTGTTGAGGTTGTAATCATCCAAGGTTCTCTCACCGTTCCTGTTGAGGTAGTAACCATCCCTGATTCATTCATCACCGTTTGAAGCTCCAGATCCAGCTCTTGTAACCAGTCAGGACACATTTATACAAGCATCTGAAGACCAGCTCCTGCAACATGTCAGGTACTCATCTTTCTTTTGCAGGTACGCAGGTTCTCGCTAAGGAATCTCTTACGCGATCCACATCCAGATGGCATCTATAAGCCCATCCACCTTCCATCATCTCTCAGCATGGCATCTATAAGCCCATCATCCTATCCATCAATCTCCAAATGGCATCTGTAAGCCCATTCCCCACCACTGCTACTATGTGAGCGCAAATTTCTGGGCACTCTAGTGTTCAATCATCTTCCACCTTCGGATTACGAAAGGCACGTCAGCCAATCTGCATCCTCAGGTCTAAGAAGATTGAACAGGGGCAACTGTTGTACCCCAAAATTTGCCCTCCCATATTTCTCAAAACATTTCAAGAAAAATTCACAAGTCCAACCTGGCGCGTCATATTCAGGTATTCTTTCGCCAAGATATCTCTGATAACGTATTCTCAAATTCAGGTTCGGCTCAAGAGTCAATTTTTTAAAAAAGGTATCCGAATGTGTGAGTTTTCTCGAAGAAATATGGTGAAAAAGTATGCTGAAAGTGCAGTTTTTACGCGCTAAAAAATTCATAACTTGAAGATCGTGGCTCGTTTTGAACCCGTTTCGGTGGCCAAAATTCCGTCTTGACATTATCTACGTTTTCATCTCTCACGGCTGGAAGCCAATTTCGATCATAAGGTCTTCAAAAATGTGGATTTATCAAGTATTTTCATACAGAAAATTTGTGACAAAAGTTTATTTGCGTCATGTTCAGAAAATCATAACTTGGTCGATTTTCATCGTATCGAGCTGGTTCCGGTGCCAAAATTTCACAAATTGAGTTGGCTACATTTTCACAGAAGGTATTGAGTTCAAACGGTATTCAAAAGGCCTTCGTTTTTTGCTCAGAGTGCGTGACACGCTGAAAATCCTGAATGCTGAATATTATTTCATCTGGGCCGAAACTTCGAAAATTCATAACTCGGTCAATTTTTATCGGATTGGACTCATATTTTTACACAAGGTTACTGACTCATAGATCTACAACTTTGCTTCACAAGTCGAGACCAAATTATGCACCGATCAATACCAGTTTTTTATTGAAGAACGTGTCAGAGTCGACACTGGAGCCCAAAATAAGTTTGTCTGAGCTGAAACTTCAAAAATTCATAACTAATTCACCTTTTATCCGATTGAGCCGATTTTCGGACAGGAGTTAGTTATCGATGTCAGCTACATTTTGTTTTCACATTTCAACTTCAAAAAATGCACTTAAGTCCCTGCGATTTAGCCTGGAAAGTGACGAATTCAAGTGAATATTGGAGGCCCAATTGCACATTCAAAGCCCATTTGCTTTACCCTAATTTCCATTATATAATCACCTTCTTTTCACACAAACTAGAGAAGAGCGGAAAAGAAGAGAGAAAAAAAACCTTGCCACAACACTGTTAGAATATCAAACTCTTTCAAGAACCCTAAAACCTTGAAATCCTTATTACAAATCCCTCTTTCACTACAAACAAGCCATCACAGTTACAAACCAACACCTCACTACTTCTTCAGTAAGGATAAGGCTGGCTTGATCTCCATGATCCTAATTTTCCAGTAAGGCATAAAAGCATTCAGGTCACTAATTTTCCAGTAAGGATAAGATTGATTTGATCTCCATGATCAAAAGGGTATAATCATTCATACATGCCATATTGTGCTACAACATTAAACTTCTTCATATATTGGCTTTATTTGCATTTTATGATTTTATTTAATGTGTTCGTGAGATTCAACACTGCAGATTTAGACAGTATCCCATGCAGGTTCATTAAGGAACGTTGAGGCCAAAAGCCAAATGGCCAAAAGCCAAAAGGCCAAAAGCCAAAAGCCAAAAGCCAAATGGCCAAAGTAGAAAAACTTATGCATGACACCAATACATGGCGAGACAGACATCCTGAGAAGATTAAGGAACATTGAGGTCAAAATGCAAATGGCCAAAAGCCAAAAGCCAAATGGCCAAAGTAGAACAACTTATGCATGATGAGGCCAGAACACAAATGGCCAAACCACTCCAATTCACCTCCAAAAAGGGGACAGAAACCCCCCAAGGTATTGTATTTTCTTTCTTTTCCTTATTTTATTTATTTCTTTTTTTAATTAATTCCTTTAATTTAACTTATTTTCATAAAATATAAAAAAATAGTAAAAAACAGAAAAGTCATAAAAATCAAAATATATTTATTTAATTAATATTTTTTGTAAATAAATTTCACTAATAATTAATTATTTATTTTTATAAATCAAAATTGCATGTAAATAATTAGATTAATTTTAGGTTTAATTTTAACATGTTTTTCTTAATAAATAAAAAAAATTAGAATTAGGGTTAATATTTTAATTTCATTTAATCTTTCTCATAAAAATACATAAAAAACATAAATATCAAAAACTCAAAAAAACAATAATAATTTCTTTTTTCTCTTTAATTTCATTAGTTTAATCATTTAATTTAATTTCATTAAAAAGGGTCCAACACCCTCGTTTCCAATTTTAATTCCTATTCGCGCATTTTTATTTATTTCCTTCTTTTAAATATTTATGTAACTCTCCCAAGGCCTTGTAAACTTAGTTTCTCGCACTTTACTTTATTTCTTTATTTACTTTCCGTCAAATCGGGTCCTGGATTAAATTTGGCGATGTGGACCCGCGCCTTTGTAATAGCGTAGAACCTTTAATTTTCGCATCTTTTTAACTGTTAACTATTGCATGCAAGAATGAATGTCAAAATAAAAATAACGCGTAGATCACCCATGACATGAATAAGATAAAAATAAATGAACATGACACACAAATCACACACCACCCCTAGGGTACGCCTCACTGTTGCCTTGCCCCACGAAAGGTGATCGTCGAGTAGAGGATGTTTTAGTAAGTCCTCATGATCCGGGAACCTGGCATGAGGGTAGCTTCTAAGGTGTCTTCCCATTGCTCCGGTGATCACCATGTCCCGAACCTTCGAATTGACCCGAACACCTCCAACGGTGGTGCTACCTACCTCTCAATGGTGGGATGGCACTACTTTAAAGGACATTTACACAGACGAATTCCTTAGGGTAGGTAGACGACTCTAGATACTTGCTCTAATTTCAAAACAAATTCAAAAATACTTTTCACACCAACACATTTTCAAAAATCTTTCGAAAGCAATTTTTCAAACACTCTTGAGGACCGATACAAGAGTCGAACTGGAATTTTCAAAGAAACTTTTTTAAAACCCACAGTTGAAAAGCAAACAAACCATTTTTGAAAACACAAATGAGCAAGTATCTAAGAGCCCATGGATAACCATGGATAGAAAGGGTGCTAGCACCTTCCCTTTCTATAACCTACCTCCCGAACCGAGAGCAATCTCTATAAGGAATTTTTCTGTGCTTTTGTCCTTTCCATTTGGAGAAAATAAAAGACGGTGGCGACTCTTGCTTCCGCGACATTTCGCGAACCAGCTTTAAACAGTCAGTTCCAGATCCACCGATCCCACTGTTGTTTTCCATGGTCAAATGTAACAAAAACGGATGATCAAGGCTTTCAACAAGAAAGTCAGGCACCAAGTGTATCAAGTTGGAGATCTAGTGATCAAATGCATCATCTTGGCACAAAGTGATCCCAGGAGAAAATGGACTCCTACCTATGAAGGACAATTTGTAATCAAAAACATTTTCTCTGGTGGGGCAATGATCTTGACCACCATGGATGGTGACGACTTACCGCACCCTGCAAATACGGACATAGTCAAAAGATACTACACATAAGAGATCCGCTAGGTTGACATACCTAAGCAAAACAAGGGCATCCCGGTGAACCAAAAAGGTTCGGGCAAAAATTAGGGATAAAACAAAAAAAAAATTTGTACGCCCGGCAAGTTGAAAACTCGAAAGGGCGACTTGGGCAAAAAGGGGTTTCCTGGTGGACCGAAAACCCGAAAGGGCGGTTCAGGCAAAAGTTAGGGAATTAAAGCGTACGACTATGACCCGTTGGATCCGTTTACAGACAACATTTGGCTCCCACTGACAAACTCAGAGGTTCTGATCAATTTAATCATCTTCAGATGAGGCAGCAAATAGACAAGACGCTCGGAGATACGAAGGTTATAGCAGAATGGAAACCCCGTGGGATTGTCACACATAGCTATCTTCTCTTTGTATCAAAAAAATTCATTTTTTACAACAGCATTCTCTTACTAGAATGTTTGTCTCCTTGTACAAAAAATACTTATTCAAAGTCAATACAAAATATTCCTTTGAAAGTGCAAAAAACTATTTGTCTTTTCTTTACGCTTGTTTTGTTTACAAAAACGTCCAATGATTCATTGTTGAACATATGCATTTGAACATAATTACTGTTTAAAAATAAAACAAAATTGGAAAGACAATTACTGATAGGTTGAAAGGATAGAGAAATGTCTCTAGGCTATTCAATAGGTAACCCCCTGCAGTACGTCGTTTAAATCCCCAGCGGAACAAAGTTTCAAATTATTGATCCCCAGTCGAAGTCGTCAAATTTCTCAAGATTCCCCAATAAGATTTTACAAACAGCACATGGCATTGCCCTTACAACAGAGTTTATTTCTCTCGACAGAAATTCATCCAATCCTTCAACTTCAAGACATGAAGACTTACATATCCTCAGCAACGGTCAGGGATTTATTTTCCCCAATCCAAGAGTAATACAGCAAACTAGCTCATATACGCATACATTTCATCCATATATCATAAACATTGATAACACGAATGCATTATACTATGCATTTCATACAACATAAACATTATGTTTTAGCTAACATTTTACCCCTTTCAGGATAAGATTAACAACTACCATTAATAATATTCAAACTAATACAGTTCAGATACGCTCCAGATACAGATGCCATCCTGATACTCATTCAGATTCAACTCTCATATACAATTTAGATACGCTCCAGATATGGATGCCATCCTAATACTCATTCAGATTCAAACCTTTTGATACAGTTCAGATATGCTCCAGACACGGATGCCATCCTGATACTCATTCAGATTTAACTCTCAGATACAGTTCAGATACGCTCCAGATACGGATGCCATCCTGATACTCATTAATATTCAAACCTTTCGATATAGTTCAGATACGCTCCAGACACGGATGCCATTCTGATATTCATTCAGATTCGACATTTAGATAGAGTACAGATACGCTCTAGACACGGACGCCATTCTGATACTTATTCTTTCAGCTTACAAATTACAATTCAACAATCACCTTTTATGGCATCTTTAAGCCCATCTCCTACAACTTTCTGTCACCTATCCAAATGGCATCTGTAATCCCATTTCTCTCTATCATCACATCGTCAAGTGCAAATTTATAGCCACTCTAGTGTCCAAACATCTTCCACCTTCGAGTCACGAATGGCAAGACTCGCCAGTCTAACTCTTCAGGTTTAAGAAGATTGAACAATGGGCAGCTGTTGTACCCCAAAATTTTCTCTCTCACTTACCAAGAATTTCCTCATAAAGATCTCTTTGACTCAAGACTGCATTAGGGTTTGACCAGCTCAAGACACCTCCTCATGCACTGATGACCAAAATTAGGGTTTGAGTTTTCACAAGGATTTTTGGACTATAAATGCTTCATATGGATTTGAAGGATCATTATGGACCCCCAATATTACTCATGTCAAGTTTTAAGCTCTGAATCACATTTTTGATCAATCAATTGGATAGTTGACCTAAAAATCAGCTGTATAGGGGGAAAAGTCAACCATGGCCAATTTACAGTCAAAATTCATAATCTTTGATCCAAACCAACACCTTAGACTCATATGTATCATTTGATCCAGTTTGGACCATAATTCCTCAAGAAATTTAATGAAATCATCAAAAGGGCAAAATGTCAAAATGGTCAAAGTTAGGGTTTTGACTGAGAATGGGCAATTTTTGATTTTTCACCTGGAAAATGGTCAATTGGTTTAAGGAATGATCCCAAGAGTTCAATTTCATCATCTTGACTTAATGACATGGTTCAAAACATTGCAAATCCATTGGATTGACAGATGAATTTTTCAGTCAACTGATCAAAAGTCAATTGTGCACTGAAAAGTCAAACTTTGACTTTTTGGTCAAATTCAAGTGCCAAATATCATAATTCATCAAAACATGTCAAAATGTGAAACTTGTTCATCAAGAAACCAAAGATTTAAGATTTGGATTTGAAAAGTTGAAAAATTCTAAACTTAGAAAATTTTCTAAGTATAGAAAATTCCTTATTTTTTCTCAACTTTAGGCCAAATTTTCACCATGATACAAAATGATTCAAAGGAGGTCCCCAACATGAAAGTTATAGATCTCCATGAAATCTACAACTTTTATTCACACAACTTTTCCTAAAGATGCTTGGATTTCAATATATAATTTTGTGAATACATGCTCATGAACTAAAATAACTTAGTGAAATTTTGCCCTAATTAGGCAGGTTTTTGACCTAACTTCATGGCAACTTTTCACCTAGTTCCAAGAGGAATCTTAAAAAGAATTTCAAATATGGGTTGTAGATCACATTATAATATTTCCAAAATGTCCCAGAACTCCTTGAGATCATTCTTGAGTAGAGAGAATCGAAGAGATGAGGTTGACAATTTCTCACTTTGATTTCAAACCATTTCATGAAGAACAAGTTTTCCAATTTGCAAATTGGTTGTACAATCTTCATTTTTCAGGCCTCAAACTCGTTTTTCACTCCACCATTAATGAATTGCATAAGGTTCCATGCCCTAAATCCAAGCATTCAATGCATTGTACAATGAAATGGCCATTTTTGGAAGAAAGGCAACATTGCCATTTTGGAAAAGCATGCTTTTTGGATTTTCCCATTTTCTTGAGCCTTGGAATTGTTCTCTCTGCACAAACAAAGTCTATAAACCTGAACAAAGCATGTTTAAAGGTTCAAGCCACCTGTGATACGGTGGGAAGAACTGACTATTTTCAGAATGTTGGTTTGCGTTTTGCGTTTGTATTCGCAAAATGTCGCAGTAAGTAAGAGTCGCCACCAACTTTTATTTTATCCAACAAGGAAAGGAGAAAAGCATAGAAAAATTCCCTTTTCGAGATATTTCTCAGGTTCAGGGGGTAGATTATAGAAAGGGAAGGTGTTAGCACCCTTTCTATCTGTTGTTATCCACAGGCTCTTAGGTACTTGCTCAATGGTTTTCAAAATTTGTTTTCTTTGTGCTTGTGGGTTTGAAAAAGTTTTTGTTTTGAATACTTCGATTTAACTCTTGCTTATGTTCTCAAGAGTGTATGAAGTGTTTTTTTGAAAACTTTGTTTGAAAAGGAGTGTAAGTGTGAAAAAGTTTTGTTTTGAAAGAGCAAGTATCCAAGAGCTAATCTACCTACTCGAAAAAGGAATTGTTCTATGCTAATGTCCTTTAGACAATGCTATCCTACTATTAATGAGTAGGTAGCACCGTTGTTGGAGTTTGAGGGTCAATTCGAATGCGGGACTTACTGTCACCAAAGCAATGTTAGGATGCCTTAGCGGTAACCCTAATGTCTTAGATCATTTGTTTGAGGCAACAATATCTGAGGCAACCATTTCGAGGCGACTATGATCTTTTAGACAAGAGGGCGACCTCTAAAACTACCTATACTCAATGACCGCGTACGAAGGTAACCAAGTGGGGTGTACCCTAAGAGTGCGCATGTGCGAGTGTGTTGTTTTCAGTTATTTTATCTTTGTACAGGTTAAGGGTGATCTAAGTTGATTTTAGGTTGAAACATTCAGTTTTGTCATGCCATCCTATTATCAAACATCTAACAATTATAATTTGCAGGAAATAAAATGTGGAATTTAAATTACAAGGCGTCGGGTATTTACATCACCAAAGACAAACCCTTTAAAAATAAATAAAGCGATAAAAGATAAATAAAAGTCCTATTAAGCTATTACAAACCGGAGGCAAATACATCATTGGTAAAAGAAACTAAATCGCACGCGGGAAATTAAATCGAGCGCAAACTAGGGTTTTGACCCTTTTTGTTAAAGAAAAGATTTTTTGTGGTTTTTATTTTAAGAAAGAAAATGAAATTAAACCTAAATTAATTACTAAATTAAATTAATTAATAAAAATAAATTATTTTTGGATTTTTGGTATTTTAAGAAAGAAATAAAAAGTAATTGAATTAGTAAAACCTAATTAAGTCTAGTTAATTTTAATTATTTACAAAAATATGTTAAAATTATTCTAGAATTCAAACCTAAATTGATTTATTAGTATTTATTAAATAAAAAAATAAAAGTTAAAGTTTAATTTGATAAAAATATTTTTTGTGATTTTATTTTTATGAAAAAGCTGGATTTTAATTGGTTAGAAATTAAATAGAAATAATAAAACAAATAATTAAAATAAAATAAATAAGATGAAAAGAAAGGGGGTTTGGGCCTGTTTTGGGTGTTTGAACAGCAATCCTGTGGCCCATTAAGCGTTGGCCTTGTTGACTTTGTGGATCTGATGTGCGCGTGTTGACTTGGCTCCATGGTGTGCCTTCCGATCTTGGCCACCAGATTTGGCATTTGGCCATCTGGCCATTGGATATATGAGGGTGTATGATGAGCTGCAGGCCTGAATATGCATATGATTACCTGTAAAAGAAAAATAACAAAGGGAGTGGGGGACCTGGGATTCGAACCCAGGTCCTGAAGGAGATTGAACGCGCATGCTTGCCACTAGGACGCTTTATTTCATTTGTTAGTAATATACAAACAAATCATAATATAAAAAGACAAGTCAATATGCGAGCAAACAAAAAAAAATGCGCGAAAATTTTGAAAGGGCCAATCAAAGGAGGACACGATCTCGTCCCTGTCCTCAGACCTGTAACAATGTTACTCGCGGATTTGGATCCGCGGCTAAAAGCATAGGCCACTCCTAAAATCCATCCCAGGCTACATAAATTCATTCCAAGGCCATGGTTGCATTCGTCTTCCTCTTCTGGTCACGCCTATAGCCATCACTAAGGCTAATTTTATCTGAAACAAAAAACCCTAAACCAAGGTGCAAAACCCTAACAATGGTGCTTTAAGTTAAAGGTTAGATAAACAAAATTGAATAATGCAAAAAGCTTAGAAACATTGTGAGGATTACAAATATGCAAGCAATTTGTTCAAATGATGCAAGAATGATGAATCACGAATTCAAGAACCAAGGTGATTATCGTGACACTTACAGTGCATTATGGTATGTGAGAACCCTTGCTCTTGATCCAGGAAGATTTAGTGTACGTCTAGGAAACGATTGGGATCGGTCTAAGCTTCTGAAATTGCCTCTAAGTACGATTTTGATTTCAAGCTTTTTGGTGACTTTTTCAAACTTTATTATACCTGTTCTTGCATCCTCTAACCCTTGTCTCGTGTGTCTTAGCTTTCTTATGTATGGTACAATGTGCTAGGGTAATAATTTTGGATTGAATCTCTCTAAATCAATGCTTTGGGATTTGATTTGATTCACCCTTTAAACCTTTCCAAATTTTCCAAATATCCATCTTTTTGTACATGATATGGTGTGATCCGAATTTGATGATTCTAATGATGATGATTAAAGCCTGAAACAACAAAAGAATCTCATGTAATCAAAGTTTTGGATTTTGTATGATTTAATTTGATTTAAAATGAATAAATTCAAATAAAAATCAAAAAATAATAAAAATAAGATATGGGCTCATGTATGAAGCTAGGACACGTGGACAATGATGCAAACTCAAATCAAGTGGAAAAGAATGAGCCCATTTGACAAAATTTGAAGTTTTGAGGATAGTTGACTTTTGGCAATTTTGCAAAAATGTCCAACTTTAACAATGCATAACTTCTTAAATTCTAAACTTTTGGAAGTGTTCTTGGACTTTTTAGAAAACTTGAGATGTCCTTTAACCAACCCTTTTTGTCTCATCTCATTTTGATATTCCATTCTCAAGTTATAAGCTTTGGAAGAAAAGGTGTTTTTGTTGACTTTCAAAAATGACCTATAATGTCCAAATTTGTAACTTCTTGTGAGTGCATTTTTTGATCTTGGGGTATGAATATGGATTTTAGTAAATTTCATCCTCTTAAAAATTAGCTTTGTATGGGTCATTTCTCATAAAGTATTAGAAAGTTATGCTTGGTCAAAGTTGAGTTGACTTTTCCTACAAAACCCTAATTTAGCAACTTTTGAATCTTGATGAATTTTGAGCAATCATTGATGAATCATGATCAACCCTTGATAAAATGATTAAATACACTTCAAAATGAAAATGTTGACAAAAAATCTTGAAGTTTGAATGTTTGTGGGTCACAGTTGACTTTTGCCCTAGCATAGTCGATTTTTGGACCCTTTGAGCAATTGACTGAGCAAACTTCCTCTGCAAGGCTTGAAATTTGACATGGATGATATTGAGAGCATATTATAACATTGGGGGGCACTTTAGGTCATTTGGACTCAAGGATCTTGATGCAACACAAAACCCTAATTTGGGGTTGACTGCCTTAGGAGATAGCTTGTCTGACCAACTCTTGAGCAACCTTGAGCCACTTGGAGATTTTTCTTGCAATGTTTTGAGAAATATGGGAGGGAAAATTTTGGGTTACAATAGCTTCCCCTATTAAATCTTCTTAAACCTGAGGATGTAGATTGGCTCTCATGCCTTTCGTGATTCGAAGGTGGAAGATGATTGAACACTAGAGTGCCCAAAAATTTGCACTCGCATAAAGTGGTATCAGCCTTGTGATGTCGGGAATGGGCTTACAGATGCCATTTGGAGATTGTTGGCGGGAGGATGGACTTAAAAATGCCATTTGTAGGAGTGTCGATCGCATAAGATATTCCTTAGCGAGAACTTGCATACCTGTTGTTGTAGAAGATTCTGCTGGGGAAGTCTGATCTTCGTTGAGATTTAGAAACTTGCTTGTACTCCAACTGAGAGAACATCTCTGCTGTGTTTTAAGGATTTGTCCGTAATTCAACTGATGGGAAATCTGTCGAGATTTAGAACCTTATCTGTAATTCAACCGAGGATATTTCAGTTGAGATTTAAGAACCGGTCAGGTCTTCGACTGAGGGAAACATCTTCATCAAGATCTAGGACTGTCTGTTTACTTCAATGGAGAATAATTCTGTTGAGATTTAAGAACTCGTCCACACTTCGACGGAGGAAAATTGTCGAGATTGAGAACCTTATCTGTAATTCAACCGAGAATAATTCAGTTGAGATTTAAGAACCGGTCAGATCTTCGACTGAGGGAAACATCTTCATCAAGATCTAGGACTGTCAGTTTACTTCAACGGAGAATAATTCTGTTGAGATTTAAGAACCCGTCCACACTTCGACGGAGGAAAATTGTCTAGATTGAGAACCTTATCTATAATTCAACGATAATAATTCAGTTGATATTTAAGAACCGGTCAGGTCTTCGACTGAGCTGAGAACTTAACTGCATCCTTCCTGAAAGGTAAAGGTCAGTCGTATGCAATGCATGATATATATCAGGCAATGATGTTCTCAAAATAAATGAGATTGTGTTGTATGATGCGTATATGCATGTATCATGCTGTATGGAAATGTAATGTTTTAACTAGGGAAAATAAATCCCGGATAGCTGCTGTAGAAAAGAGTTGAATTATTCGTTTCCGTTGGGGATAGAGAATGAATATGATTGCGAGAATAAACCTGTAGGAGAGGATAACTCCGTTGGGGAATAAACTGATGAGGAGATTACTCTGTGGGGAAGAGATGCTCTGTTGAGGATTCCACCGATAAATTCTGCTGGGGATGAATTACCGTTGTTGAATCCTGTTGGGGATTGAATTCTTGTTTGTGAAAGGAAAGAACTCCGCTGGGGATGATCTTTCAGTTGCGACTTCAATGGGGATAACCTTTCAGACTCTTATGGGCATAATCCTTTGAGCTTTGCTGGGGATAATCTTCCAAAGTCTATTGGGGAAGCTTTTTCAGACTGCGCTGGGGAAAAATTCAAATTCCACTGGGGATTTTGTATTCTGCCGGGGAATATTCTTATACTCCGTTGGGTAATATTAAGACTGCCGGAGATATTAAGCTTTCTCAGTGTTGATGGTAGATAAACTCTGCTTGGGGAGAATATTACCGATTCATTCACAGTTGCGAGTCTCAGCTGGGGAGAGCTAACATTATTGTCTTTTTCTTACTCTGCAGGGAGTGAATGTATCTCAACCATATTCTTCAGCTGAATTTACCTTGTACCTGGTGGACAGAGCAACTTGTACAGTTTGGACAATTCTCATTGCCCCTGTTTCTTCTATTGCAAGTAATGGTCTTTTATTTCACACGTAAATATTTATGAGCAGCAATTAATATCAAATGCATATATCAAAAATGAACATTGGACGTTCTTTGCAAAACAAAACAGATAAAGAAAAAAGAGTTTGAAATTTGTCTGAAAATGAATTTGTATTGATTTTGAAGTTTGACCTGTAAATAGGCATTTTTGTACAAGAGGCTGACGTCCTAGTAAGAGAACGCCGCCGAATAATATAATTTACACAATTTGTGAAAAACTAAACAAAACAGATATGTGAATAATCCCACTGGGCTCCAACTCTGCTATTGCCCTTATGTCCTCGAGTATCTCATCACTTTGCTACTTGGTTGAAGGTAGATCAGACTGATTAGTGTCGTCCGAGCTTGATAGTCGATACAGAAGTCTGGTTGCAAGGTGATCCAATGAGACATAGTGTTACGCTTTGATCCCTAATTTTTGCCTGGACCGCCCTTTCGGGTTTTCAGTCCACCGGGATACCCTTTTTTGCCCAAGCCGCCTTTTCAAGTTTTCGACTTGCCGGGTGTACAGATTTTTTCATTTTCATCCCTTATTTTTGCCCGAACCCTTTTGGTTCGCCGGGAAGCCCTTATTTTTGCCTAGGACAGTCAACCTAGCAGGTCTTTGTTTATGCGTAATATCCTTTCACTATGTCTTCATTGACGGGGTGAGGAAGGTCGTCACCATCCATGGTAGTTAGAATCATAGCTCCTCCCGAGAAAATGTTCTTAACCACAAATGGCCCTTCGTAGGTAGGGGTCCATTTGCCCCTGGGATCACCTTGAGGTAAGATAATGCGCTTGATTACCAGGTCCCTAACTTGATACTCTTGTCGTCTAACTTTCTTGTTAAATGCCTTGATCATCCGTTTCTGGTACGTCTGACCATGACAAATAGCAGTAAGTCTCTTTTTGTCGATTAGGTTCAGCTGATCAAGCCGGGTCTGAATCCAGTCGTCTTTGCTCAAACCTGCATCCTTCATAATCCGAAGAGAGGGTATCTGAACTCCAATGGGCAAGACGGCCTCTATGCCATATACCAAGGAATAGGGTGTTGCCCCTGTTGACGTCCGCGCTGAGGTACGGTACCCATGAAGAGCAAACGGTAACATCTCGTGCCAATCTTTGTATGTCACCGTCATCTTCTGCACAATCTTCTTAATGTTCTTATTATCCGCTTCAACAGCCCCATTCATCTTTGGCCGGTAAGGAGAAGAGTTGTGATGTTGTATCTTGAACTGCTTGCAGAGTTCGGTGATCATCTTCTTGTTGAGGTTTATACCATTGTCCATAATGATCCTCTCTGGTACACCGTATCGACAAATCAGATTGTGCCGAATGAACCATGCTACGACGTTTTTGGTTACGGTAGCAAAGGAAGCTGCTTCAACCCACTTTGTAAAGTAATCAATTGCTACCAGGATGAAATGATGCATGTTGGACGCAGTAGGTCTGATCTTGCCAATCATGTCGATTCCCCACATTGCAAAAGGCCAAGGTTTCGTCAAGACATTCAGAGGTACTGGAGGTATATGCACCTTATCAGCATAGACTTGGCACTTGTGACAGGTCCGAGAATGCTGATAACAGTTGGCTTCTATTGTAGACCAAAAATATCCTGCCCGAAGGATTTTCTTTGCCATGGTGTGTCCGTTGGAATGGGTTCTGAAAGTACCTTCATGTAACTCTGCCATGATCCTTTCTGCTTCATTCTTACCCACACATCGCAGTAAGGTCGAATCATGGTTACGCTTGTAAGGGATGCCATTGCTGATGAAGAACTTCGCAGTGAATCTCCTATGAAACTTCTTGTCATTAACAGATGCGCCCTCGGGGTACTCCTGAGCCTCAAGATACCTCTTCACCTCATGGAACCAGGGTTTATCTTCTACCTCTTCAGTCTCAATGTCGCAACAATGCGCAGGTTCATTCAATCTTTCAATGATAATCCGGGGAGCTTCGTTGTCCCAATTAACTTTGAACATGGAAGACATCGTAGCCAGCGCGTTCGCTAACTGGTTCTCCTCTCTAGGGAAGTGTTCAAAGGTTATCTCTTCGAAGTGTGGAAGCAACATCAGAACATACTCCTTGTAAGGAATAAGATTCAGGTGCTTCGTATCCCATTCGCCTTTGATCTGACTGATCACGAGAGCGGAATCTCTGAGTACACTCAAGAATTTAATCCTTAGGTCGATTGCTGCTCGAAGACCCATAATGCATGCTTCATACTCCGCCATGTTGTTGGTGCAGTTGAAACATAGTCGGGCAGTAAACAGAGTATGAGAGCCTTTAGGAGATATGATCACGGCGCCAATGCCATTGCCCAAAGCGTTCGAAACTCCATCAAAGTACATAGACCATCGGGATCCCTCCTCAGGTCCTTCATCCGGTCCAGGTTCTTCACAGTCAGTCACTATCATGATATTCTCATCCGGAAATTCAAAGTTCATAGACTGGTAATCATCCACTGCCTGATGTGCCAAATAATCTACCAACACACTTCCCTTGATTTCCTTTTGGGTCGTGTATTGGATGTCATACTCAGTCAAGATCATCTGCCATCTTGCTATTCTTCCGGACAAGGCAGGCTTCTCGAAGATATACTTGATTGGATCCATCTTTGATATCAATAAAGTGGTGTGAGTCAGCATACACTATCTCAGCCGGCGAGCAGCCCATGCCAAAGCGTAGCAAGTTTTCTCAAGCAACGAGTATCGGGTCTCGCAGTCGGTAAACTTTTTGCTAAGGTAGTAAATAGCATGCTCTTTTCGGCCAGACTCGTCATGCTGACCCAGCACACACCCCATTGAATTATCGAGTACTGTCAAGTATAAGATCAAAGGTCTCCCTTCAACTGGCGGCATCAGAATAGGAGGTTCTTGGAGATACTCTTTGATTCTTTCGAAAGCGGCCTGACATTCATCGTTCCATCTTACCACTTGTTCTTTCTTCAGTTGCTTAAAGATTGGCTCACAAGTAGAAGTCAGGTGTGAGATGAATCGGGCAATATAGTTCAGACGTCCCAGAAATCCTCTGACTTCTTTTTCCGTTCAGGGAATTGGCATTTCCTGTATAGCCTTTACCTTTGCAGGATCCACTTGAATACCTTTATCGCTTACGATGAAACCCAGAAGTTTACCAGATCTCACCCCGAAGGTGCACTTGTTCGGGTTTAACCTCAGCTTGTACAACTTCAACCTGTTAAATAGCTTCTAAAGATGGTCCAGATGTTCTTCCTCAGTCTGGGATCTTGCAATCATGTCGTCAACGTATACTTCAATCTCATGATGGATCATGTCATGGAACAAAGTGACCATGGCACGCTGATACGTTTCCCCAGCATTCTTCAATCCAAAAGGCATGACCTTGTAGCAAAAGGTACCCCATTGAGTAACAAAGGTTATCTTCTCCATGTCTTCGGGAGCCATTTTAATCTGATTATAACCGGAAAAACCATCCATAAAAGAGAAGACCTTATGCTAAGCGGTGTTGTCAACCAGAACGTCGATATGAGGCAGAGGGAAATCATCCATGGGGCTTTCCCTGTTTAGATCCTTGTAGTCAACACACATCCGAACCTTACAATCCTTCTTTGGCACTGGAACCACGTTGGCCACCCACTGTGGGTAAGAAGTAACTGCTAGAAAATCGGCGTCAAACTGTTTCATAACTTCAGCCTTGATTTTCTCAGACATCTCCGGGCGCATCCGGCGGACTTTCTGTTTCACTGGAGGATAGTCTTCCTTGGTAGGCAATCGGTGAACCACAATATCGGTATCCAACCCAGGCATATCTTCATAAGACCAGGCAAAGATCTCAACATAGTCACGCAGCATCTAAATCAACCGTTGCTTCACACTAAGCTCCAGATTTGCACCGACCTTGACCTCTTTCTTGTTTTCCTCTGTACCCAGATTTATTGTTTCCACTGGCTCTTCATGCGGCTGTATGGCCCTCTCTTCCTGAAGTAAGAGTCTATCAAGTTCACCAGGCACTTCGCAATCATCTTTACCTTCGTCTTCGGCTAAGTTGATCAGACTTTCGAAGTCATAACCGGCAGTAGCAGAGTCGTTATAAGTGGGATCCAGAGTGGATGTAGACCTGTATATGTGAGTGTGTATGTAAAATAGTTGTTTTGCAATATATAATAAAAGAAAAACAAGGAGCACAAAATTTGAAATGCAAGAAACGTCAAATGCTTTTATTAAAGATATATGTAGATGACACACATAAAGCCCTCACAAATGAAGCCACGGTGTCTCGGGTAAGGCACCGGGCTGTAAATTTTATAAAAAAAAACTGTCTGTTACAAATTCAAACAAAAAGTCTCATTACTGGGTGATAACTGAAACAGGCATAGAATCCTTCGTTGTCCAGTTGCTTAATCCACCATCGACGGTTGGGTATATCCAGCTGTCAATGTCAAACTCTTCATCATCATCATCCCCAATAGCATTCACTCCCACATCATGTTTAGGCTTTTCTGGTGCTCCGAACTCGATCTCCTTAGCATCAATTAAGTCCTGTACCTTATTCTTCAAAACCCAACAATCATCCGTATCATGCCCCGGGCTATCAGAGTGAAAAGCACAGCGGGCATTAGGGTTGTACTTCGGTGATGTTGTATTTGGATTCTTCGGGGCCTCCCTTGGAATCACTAGACTGGTCTTTAATAACTGCGGCAGAATCTGGGATAAAGTCATGTTGAGCTGAGTGAATTGTCTTCGAGGTCTCTCGGCCCTTGACTGATTATTGCGCTGAGGAGCACCAGCAGGTCTTGATATAACCACCGCATTAACAACTTGGCGGTGTTCAGGTCTATTCTGACTTTTTGAATCATAAACAGTACTGGACTCCTTCTTAAAAGGCTTCTTCTCGGTGCCTGATGAAGCACCCTTCTGTATTTTACCGGATTTGATACCGGCCTCAATCCTTTCCCCAGTCATAATCAGCTCTGTAAACCCGGACGAAGAACTTCCAATCAGATGGTTAAAATACGGACCAGACAAGGTCCCCAGAAACATATCCACTAGTTCCCTATCAGCCAAGGGTGGTTGCACTCTTCCAGCGAGGTCCCTCCACTTATGAGCATAATCTTTGAAACCTTCACCCGCACCCATGGACATACCCTGGAGTTGGGTACGCGTGGGAGCGAGGTCGGCATTGTATTGGTACTGCTTGTATAAATCAGCAGCCAAGTCTTCCCAATTACGGATGCTAGCTCCTTCTAACTGGTAAAACCATTCAAGCTGAGTCCCTGAGAGATTGTCTTAAAAGAAGTGGATCCAGAGATTCTTGTCAGCGGTGTATGGCTGAATTTTCCTAACATACGAACGGAGGTACAACTTCGGACAAGAAACTCCGTCATACTTAGCAAAGGCTGGTGCTTTGAACTTGTGGGGGATCACCATCCCAGATGACAGACCCAAATCACCAAAGTCTAGACCAGGCACCTTCTGAACTTCCATCGCACTCAACCGGTCTTCCATTTGTTTATATCTGTCCTCAGCCGGAGGATACTGGTCTTCGTCAAAGTCAGTCTCATGATCAGATACCACAGGGCTAGGCACCCTCCTTTCTTCTTGGTTTTCTCCCCCTCCAGATGAGTGGGATAGGTTGGTTTTATCTCGCAGCCTGTTTCCTAACATGTGCCCCATGTTCAAGAGGACTGTCTTCTTCTTCTTCTTCTTCTTCTCCTTCAGGATAAGGGTCTTCAGATCTTGCTGACCCTTGGCTAAACTCATGAACAATTCCTGGAACTGGGCGTTTTGAGCCTGTAGAGCTTTGATTGTTTGTTCAGTTGATGTTTCAGAAGACATGATGCTGAAATAAACAGCGAAGAAGATGAGAAAACCTGTAAGGGTACTTGTCATAAGGTGCATGGGAATGATATGCGCATGATATGATTTCAAAGACGTCGAGAGATTCAAATTTGTAAACAAAAACGAAACACACTTTTATTAGATAAACTTTGAAATCAATTGTTCAACGGATGCCTTTAAGGCGTTACAAGAAGGGAAATACCAAAACTAGAAATAATCAAAAGACAATCAATGCTCCCATGGTCGCTTCTTGTCGGTGCAGACATAATCATTGAGGATCCGCTTGTTCTCCAGCTGCCTTGTCAACTTCTGGATCTTCTGCTCTTGTTCGTGATACTTTTCTCGGTAAGTATCTCGTTCTTCCCTCAGCTGCATCCAGGACCTCTTCAATGCCCCAATGTCAGTAGGCATGTAAGGGTGGAGGATGGTAGGAGGAACCCCTTCTTCATCAGCAACTTCAACAATTATAGGCAAGACGGCTTCGTAGGGCATTCCCAGCTTTTGGGCACGGATACGAACCCATCGGAGATATGGTTCCATTGGTAGAGAAGTCTCTGCACCCAGCTCGTGTGGATCAGACCTGTGTACCCCATCCCAGGCTCTTATAAATCTGCAGCGTTGCTCGTCACTATCCCCTTGGAAATCAAAGACAATACTAGGCATTAGCAACTCATGAGGTCATTCCCTCCTAGCTCGCCCAAACTGACGTAAGGCCAAGCACGGATTATAAGTGATCCCTCCATTGGTTCCTATCAGTGGAACATTGGGGTATTCCCCACAGTGATCAATAATAGCCACATCTTCCATACCCTTGATAGTCCAAATGATGTCATTATGAGAGAGAGACATAATCCTGTAGGCCCAGCCCATGCCTTCCTTGTTCTTCAAAACTGATTTGGGGAGGTGAGAAATAAACCACCTCGCCAACAAGGGAGCACATCACATAAGGGTTCCCCGCCTTTGAGCAATACGGGTATAAAGAGAATGAAGAATGTCACCCAAGAGAGTGGGCACAGGATTACCAGATATGAAGATTTTCACCGCATTCACGTCAACAAAAGCATCTGAGTTTGGAAACAGAACCAGGCCATAAATAAGAAGAGCCAGGATATCCTCGAACGCCTGAAAGTCTAAACTGTCCCAGAACTGATTAGCCTTACCAACCAAAAACTTAGTCAAGAAGCCTTTTGTCCCACTTCTAGTCTCCCAATTAGATATTACCTCACCCTTTGTCAGATGGAGGGCTGAACAATCTCTTCCGGCCTAAGGATCTTCTCCCAACCTGTGAACAGGGTCTGCTCTAGAATGGAGATACCAAGCAGATCAGAGAATTCTTCCAAGGTAGGGACCAACTGGTAGTCTAGAAAAGTAAAGCAATGGTACAATGGATCAAAGAACTGGACTAAGACACTCATCATCTGTTCATCCAATTATGAGGTGACCAAACTAAGAAGGTGCCCATGTCTTCTGATAAAGGAGGTAGTATCTGGCATCTTTGCAACCAAATCTTTACGCAGAGTGGGAACCTGGACAAAGTTGATCTGGATGGTGTTTCTACGCATGGGTGCCATGACTTGCAAAACAGAACAAAGATGAATCCATTTTGTCTTTGAAATAGGTTAGTCCAATGCAATATGCATGCAATGTCATGATGTCATGATAGAGAACACACCACAAGTATCCACAAATAGCAAACATGGTAAGGGCACACAAGTCACACATAAAGCCCTTAGATTTCAGGCTGGCAAGGAGTTTAGGTATTACCCTCTTTCAGTTTGGTTGGTTCAAACCTGTCCTAAAAATAGTAACCGGGTTCTAGAGGATCTCAATACCACTGACTACCCTCGATCGGTCATAATTCTAGTTTAGCAACCTTTTCTTGCGGCCAGAATCATCGCGAGAGTTTAGTCTCAATGAGTGTAGCATACTGCTACTGTTCTATGGCCAAGTTGGTCAATTTAAAGGTTCTAAGGTTAGTTGGTGCTTAATGACCCCTTAGCAGACCCATATTCTCCTCGTTGCGCCACAAGGGATATCGGTACATACTAAAGTGCCACACTAATGTAGCTACTGCTTCAACCGTATCGGTCTATGCCGTACAGTTCCCTCACAGTTTATTGCTACTTACCTAAAGGGTATCCCCCAGATCCGGGTTAGGATCTATAATAACTCCGATACAAGCCCACAAATATAAAGCATACAAGTCAAGCAATTGAAAACAATATGAACTATTCCTAAGGTACACCCCACTTATTCGCTTTCCCCAACAGAGTCGTCAATTCTGTGATACGGTGGGAAGAACTGACTGTTTTCAGAATACTGGTTTTCGTTTTGCATTTGTATTCGCAAAATGTCGCGGTAAGCAAGAGTCGCCACCGACTTTTATTTTATCCAACAAGGAAAGGAGAAAAGCACAGAAAAATTCCTTTTTCGAGATATTTCTCGGGTTCGGGGGGTAGATAATAGAAAGGGAAGGTGTTAGCACCCTTTCTATTTGTGGTTATCCACGGGCTCTTAGGTACTTGCTCAATTGTTTTCAAAATTTGTTTTCTTTGTGCTTGTGGGTTTGAAAAAGTTTTTGTTTTGAATACTTCGATTTAACTCTTGCTTCTGTCCTCAAGAGTGTATGAAGTGTCATTTTGAAAACTTTGTTTGAAAAGGAGTGTAAGTGTGAAAAAGTTTTGTTTTGAAAGAGCAAGTATCCAAGAGCTAATCTACCTACTCGAAAAAGGAATCGTTCTATGCTAATGTCCTTTAGACAATGTTATCCTACTATTAATGAGTAGGTAGCATCGTCGTTAGAGTTTGAGAGTCAATTCGAATGCGGGACTTACAGTCACCAAAGCAATGTTAGGATGCCTTAACGGTAACCCTAATGTCTTAGATCATTTGTTTGAGGCAACAATATCTGAGGCAACTATTTCGAGGCGACTATGATCTTTTAGACAAGAGTGCGACCTCTAAAACTACCTATACTCAATGACCGCGTATGAAGGCAACCAAGTGGGGTGTACCCTAAGAGTGCGCATGTGCGAGTGTGTTGTTTTCAGTTATTTTATCTTTGTACAGGTTAAGGGTGATCTAAGTTGATTTTAGGTTGAAACATTCAGTCTTGTCATGCCATCCTATTATCAAACATCTAACAATTATAATTTGCGGGAAATAAAATGCGATTTAAATTACAAGGCGTCGGGTATTTACATCGCCAAAGACAAACCCTTTAAAAGTAAATTAAGCGATAAAAGATAAATAAAAGTCCTATTAAGTTATTACAAACCGGAGGCAAATACATCATTGGTAAAAGAAAGCAAATCGCACGCGGGAAATTAAATCGAGCGCAAACTAGGGTTTTGACCCTTTTTGTTAAAGAAAAGATTTTTTGTGGTTTTATTTTAAGAAAGAAAATGAAATTAAACCTAAATTAATTACTAAATTAAATTAATTAAATTAATTAATAAAAATAAATTATTTTTGTATTTTTGGTATTTTAAGAAAGAAATAAAAATTAATTGAATTAGTAAAACCTAATTAAGTCTAGTTAATTTTAATTATTTACAAAAATATGTTAAAATTATTCTAGAATTCAAACCTAAATTGATTTATTAGTATTTATTAAATAAAAAAATAAAAGTTAAAGTTTAATTTGATAAAAATATTTTTTGTGATTTTATTTTTATGAAAAAGCTGGATTTTAATTGGTTAGAAATTAAATAGAAATAATAAAACAAATAATTAAAATAAAATAGATAAGATGAAAAGAAAGGGGGTTTGGGCCTGTTTTGGGTGCTTGAACAGCAATCCTGTGGCCCATTAAGCGCTGGCCTTGTTGACTTTGTGGATCTGATGTGCGCGTGTTGACTTGGCTCCATGGTGTGCCTTCCGATCCTGGCCACCAGATTTGGCATTTGGCCATCTGGCCATTGGATATGTGAGGGTGTATGATGAGCTGCAGGCCTGAATATGCATATGATTACCTGTAAAAGAAAAATAACAAAGGGAGTGGGGGACCTGGGATTCGAACCTAGGTCCTGAAGGAGATTGAACGCGCATGCTTGCCACTATGACGCTTTGTTTCATTTGTTAGTAATATACAAACAAATCATAATATAAAAAGACAAGTCAATATGCCAGCAAACAAACAAAAAATGCGCGAAAATTTTGAAAGGGCCAATCAGAGGAGGACACGATCTCGTCCCTGTCCTCAGACCTGTAACAATGTTACCCGCAGATTTGGATCCGCAGCTAAAAGCATAGGCCACTCCTAAAATCTATCTCAGGCTTCATAAATTCATTCCAAGGCCATGGTTGCATTCGTCTTCCTCTTCCGGTCACGCCTATAGCCATCACTAAGGCTAATTTTATCTGAAACAAAAAACCCTAAACCAAGGTGCAAAACCCTAACAATGGTGTTTTACGTTAAAGGTTAGATAAACAAAATTGAATGATGCAAAAAGCTTAGAAGCATTGTGAGGATTACAAATATGCAAGCAATTTGTTCAAATGATGCAAGAATGATGAATCACGAATTCAAGAACCAAGGTGATTATCATGACACTTACAGTGCATTGTGGTATGTGGGAACGCTTGTTCTTGATCCAGGAAGATTCAGTGTACGTCTAGGAAACGATTGGGATCGATCTAAGCTTCTGAAATTGCCTCTAAGTACGATTTTGATTTCAAGCTTTTTGGTGACTTTTTCAAACTTTGTTCTGCCTGTTCTTGCAGCCTCTAACCCTTGTCTCGTGTGTCTTAGCTTTCTTATGTATGGTACAATGTGCTAGGGTAACAATTTTGGATTGAATCTCTCTAAATCAATGCTTTGGGATTTGATTTGATTCACCCTTTAAACATTTCCAAATTTTCCAAATCTCCATCTTTTTGTACATGATATGGTGTGATCCGAATTTGATGATGCTAATGATGATGATTAAAGCCTGAAACAACAAAAGAATCTCATGTAATCAAAGTTTTGGATTTTGTATGATTTAATTTGATTTAAAATGAATAAATTCAAATAAAAATCAAATAAAATAATAAAAATAAGATATGGGCTCATGGATGAATATAGGACACGTGGAAAATGATGCAAACTCAAATAAAGTGGAAAAGAATGGGCCCATTTGAAAAAATTTGAAGTTTTGAGGATAGTTGACTTTTGGCAATTTTGCAAAAATGTCCAACTTTAAGAATGCATAACTTCTTCAATTTTGAACTTTTGGAAGTGTTCTTGGACTTTTTAGAAAGTTTGAGATGTTATTTAACCAACCCTTTTTGTCTCATCGCATTTTTATATCCCATTCTCAAGTTATAAACTTTGGAAAAAAATGTGTTTTTGTTGACTTTCAAAAATGACCTATAATGTCCAAATTTGTAACTTCTTGTGAGTGCATTTTTTGATCTTGGGGTATGAATATGGATTGTAGTAAATTACATCCTATTCAAAATTAGCTTTGGATGGGTCATTTCTCATAAAGTATGAGAATGTTATGCTTGGTCAAAGTTGAGTTGACTTTTCCTCCAAAACCCTAATTTAGCAACTTTTGAATCAGGATGAATTTTGAGCAATCCTTGATGAATCATGATCAACCCTTGATCAAATTATTAAATACCCTTAAAAATGAGAATGTTGACAAAAAATCTTGAAGTTTGACTGTTTGTGGGTCACAGTTGACTTTTGCCTTAGCACAATCGATTTTTGGACCCTTTGAGCAATTGACTGAGCAAACTTCCTCTGCAAGGCTTGAAATTTGACATGGATTATCTTGAGAGCATATTAGGACATTGGGGAGCACTTGAGGTCATTTGGACTCAAGTATCTTGATGCAACACAAAACCCTAATTTTGGGTTGACTGCCTTAGGAGATAGCTTGTCTGACCAACTCTTGAGCAACCTTGAGCCACTTGAAGATTTTTATTGCAATGTTTTGAGAAATATGTGAGGGAAATTTTTGGGGTGCAACACCACCCTACAAGATCAGATCATGCCTTAAGAAGTCACTTCTCACACTTGCTTCAAAAACAAGAAATGTAGCAAGACATGTGATCTTGTACTTCTGAGCAAGCACAAGCCCTCCAACCTTTTGCTCTATATAAAGCCATCATTTTGCAACTAAAACCACGCATGCCCAAGCCTTGAAACACATTAGAATAAGAAATTGCATAACAAGCCTCCAAACTTGCCATTTCTGACTTGTGAACTGAATCTTCCATTCCACTCGTGCGTTTTCAGGCCTTTTGCTTTCCCAAGCTTCCTTACCATACAAGTAAACCATCCCACACCCTGAAACATCATTGTAACTCCATCTTCCCCATTGTTGAAGTTCAAAAACAGAGTAACACAGGTGGACTTCTCCAGACCATTCCATCCACCCTCAAGACAAGCTAAGCATTGCATTAGCTTCCTAGAGGTTCAAGGAAGCTAACCTGATCATCACAGCATCCTAAAGCAAGCTCATTTTCAAAACACGATTTCCATTTTCAAGGTGAGTTTTATGTTTTTCTAACTCTTGATACAGGCATAGTTAGCTTTCCATTTGTGAATATAGAATGTAGACATCATTGCTATGAAGCTGTACATATCCATAGCTTGCATTTATTTGGCCTGAGTTTAGAGAATTTTAAGTTTGAAGTTTCTGAAAAAATTAGGCTAAGAATTAGGGCCAACAAAATTCTCTCTGATCTTGGACTTATAGTTTTAGTTATGCACATGGTTAGAATCATGAGGTAAAATGCTATAATATTCATGTTATCACTTTACATTTTTATTGAGAAATAAAAAAGTTACAGGAGGTCCGGCTGGCCAAAGGTTGAAGATGAAGTACAGGGCAAGGAAGCGTTTCATGTTATGTATTTTTGTTTTCATTTAGACTAACGGATGTACAGCCACCCCAGTGGTAAGGCAGCACGCAAAAATGCCCTAGGTCACAGTTTCGAGCCTTGGCGCTGCCTTTTACAATTTTTCATACTTTTTTCCACTTTTTTTTGTTTGTTTGCAGCATGGGTTTCTGAACATTGGGCCCTATATTTTTGCTAACTTCCTCCCTCCAGTTTACTCATGGCACTCATGGCCCATATATTTTTATTATTCATTTTATTTTTCATTTCTATTTTATTAAATATATTTTCCTTAATAATAAAAATCATAAAAAATATAAAATGATCAATATTATATTTTTGTTTTATTTTATTTTATTTTCTCATAAAAAATATTTTTATTTAGTTATATATTATCTATTTTTGTAAAATAAATTTGTAAATTAAAATAGAATTAGGTTAAATATTTATTTTTCTTCACACCTATTAAATATTTATTTTAACATATAAAAAGACCAAAATACTTCATAAGTACCATACTTAATTTTTCAAGACAAAAATACAAAAATACTTAAAGAAATTTATTTACTTTTAATAAATTAGAATTAGGGTTTTATCAAAATCTTTTCTAAAAAATATTTTCCTTTCTTAATTTAAGTTTAATCTTGATTTATTTTTTAGGCTTAGGTTAAAACTTTTTTTTACATAAAAAAGAACAAAACAAAACCTTCTTTTGCATTTACATATCTTTGCATATTTAAATTATCTTGTAAATTATTTATTCCTATACTTGTATAAATTTAATTTGGTTCTAATAGATTAATTAGGTTTATATTATTGCAATCCCCATTCATCAATTGTATACCCCCCTCCCACAAAAATGTTGTAATAGTGTAGTAATCTTTAAATTTCGCAATTTATCGCTTTACATAACATGTTAGTAATTAGGATTTGTATGGCAAGATAAAACCAATCAAATAGAAAACCCTAATTCAAGATAAAATCAAGCATGAAAATGACACACTTGCATACAAGACACCCCTAGGGTTATCCCATTTGGTTGCCTTATACAAAATGGCCATATTACGCATGTAAAGTGTCTTAGCAAAAACAAATAAATATAAGATCATAGACCCTCGATGACTCTATTCAAAGTTGCCTTGCAAAAATGATCTTAGTCCCTCAAAAATGCTAAGATACTTTGCAGCATTGCTAATCATGGCTATACGATGACCCGCGCCCGTCCCATTTACATTCAAAGATAGGGTTGCTTACCAAATCAATGGTAAGACAACAATATCAAAGGAAAAGAAAATGAACAAGAAAGACATTTGAGTAGGTAGATTACTTTTAGTTACTTGCTCTATTTCAAACAAATATCCTTGATATTTTCAAAACAAACACACACATTTCCAAACATCTTACAAATGTTAAAAACATTTTTGTATACATTCTTACGAACGAGAATCATTACAAAGATTTCCTAAACAATGGCCTCTTTCACAAAATACTTTCAAAACCACACCAAGCACAATTTCAAACAACAAAAGCAAGTGATCTAGCAAGTAACTAAGAGCGCATGGATAACCATGGATGAAAAGGGTGCTAATACCTTCCCTTTTCATAATCTACCCCACGAACTCAAAAAACAATCTCAAAGGTCTTTCCTGTGCTTTTTCACCTTTCCTTATTGGATAAAAGAAAAGTCGGTGGTGACTCTTGCTAACTGCAATATTTGCGATAAAACGCAAAACAATCAAGTCAGTTCTCCCACCGTATCACACCTGGTTTTATAAAAGAGTTTTTGCTATAATTATAAAAATTAAGTGTGTTGGGATGTATCAATAACTAAGCGTAAGGCCCAATTTTGTTAAGTGTTGCTGGACTAAGTAACCAAAATTAGCGTGCAGGCCTAGTGTAGAAACAACAAATGTTTCAATCATCCTAAAATCATGTTGGAACAACTACTGTGGAAATCCAAAGTTATTAAACTAAAACAAATCAAATCTTTAAAGCAACATAATAAAAATCCATAAAATCAGCAATAAACAAAATCAAATCTTATTAAATCTGCAAAGCCCAGAAAATCTACTAAAGCGAAAAATTGCAGTAAACAATTGCAAATCTTCAGAATTAGTACAAAGGCCCAGAATCTTTATTACAAGAGAAAATCCAAATATTATTGTAAGTCTAAAAAATTACAATCAATTTACGAATCAAATCAATCCATAATCATCTCTAAATCCCTAAATCTATTCTAATCCTAAACAATAATTCGTAACAACCCTAGAACTAAGACAGGTCCTATAAATACAGAAGAAATTAACAGTAAAAAAAGAAAAAGAGAAGAGGAGAAAAAAAACAGTAAAAGAAAGTGCAAATACAGAGGACGGAAGAAGAACAACAAAAGTACGGAGGAGAGAGAAAGCCGCGAAGAAGAAGCTTAAAGATGCGAAGAACACAATCTGGTTGTTGTTGAAGACTGAAAGTTGGTGCGATTGGGGTTTCGATATCCGAAACCGTAATAGCTATCTCCGTCACTGATAGCCCTGTTGCCACCATCATCACCGTCAAAGCTGGCGCTGGAACCTGCAGATTGAAGAAGAAAGGGTCAGAAACCGGCACACTCAGATTCGAAAAATCGCGGAAAGGGTAAAAAAATAGCTTAGCTCTCTTTGTTGATAATTCTTGTATTTGGGGGTTTTTGTAAGGTGTTTTTAATGAAGGGATTTCAGTGAGCCGCTGTGGTTGGACACTAGGGTTAACGGGAAGAAAAAAAGGGTGGTTCGTAAGAGAGAGAGAGAGAGAGAGAGAGAGAGAGAGAGAGAGAGAGAGAGAGAGAGGGAAGAGGGTTACTATAAGATGAAAACTGTAAATACAAAAACAAAAATGTAAAAACAATAATTTTGTATTCCGTTTGATCCCACACATGCGCGCATATGATAATTATCTTGCACCCTTCATTTCTGTCGCTCCAATTGTCAGTGGACGGTCGTAAGGCCAAGTCCATTGTAAAGACCATGCTCCCTCTCCTACCCAATGATCCCGACCTCCCTTCAACTCGTCTATGGGCCTGGCCCAATTAATTTTCACACCACCTTTCCCTTGTTTTTACTAACTCGGAACTAGCAGCACACCTCCCTCTCCAAACACGCAATGGGCGTAGCCCAGTTTCTTTGCGCACCATCCATTCCTCGTTTTTCTAATTCAAAGAAAAACCATGCACCCCCCCCCCCCCCCCCCCCCCCTTCAGAAATGTATTTGGGCCTAGCCCAAACTACTTATTAGCACCCCCTATTTTACTCATCAACTGCATTTGCACCCCCTAGATTAATTAACTTATTTTCTATTTTTATAACTCATATTTTTTATTATTTATATTTTATAATTATTATATTTTATTCTTTTCTTTTTTTTATAATAATTCATATTATTATTAACATTAATTTTTATATTATTATTATTTATTATATGTAAATATTATTGTATTAGCATAAATAAATTATTTTTATTCAAAACTCATGCATATATTTTCTCATATTATTTGCATTAAAATATATTTTAATCATGCATTAAAAAGAGTTTTTTTGCAGTTAATACGATTAAAAAACACGCAACAAACACCAAACTATTTTTTCGCAATCAACTAATCTAATCAACTGTTTTTTGCAAAAGGGTTTCAAACAGATATTGACTTACTGCGTATTTAGTCAAAATTTCCGCAAACACTACTCCCGGCCAAAATGCGAGGTGATTCAAAGTACGTTTGCGACCCCTAAAAAACACCAACCCCATACGAACTACGAATTGGGACTCTGATTCCTCATAAGAGGATATGTAGGTATACGATCAAAAATCGTAGCGAGTTCTCCTATAAAAGAATTTAAACCCTTTCCTCCTAATTAAAACTTAAAACCCTGTTTACCCCAAACCTAAATCTAAAACCTAATATCCTTGTGAACAAGGTAGATGAAAGGTGCCTATAACACCTTCCTTTCGTCTAATTGAGTCCGAAACCTAGAATCTTTGTCTGCGAATCAGGGTTTTTTGTTAGATTCCCTTCCCTATGATAATAACTAATAGTGGCGACTCTCATTTAAAAACCAGCCGCAACAGCTGGAAACTCTACAGGGGAATTCAACTTTAGGTTTTAGGGTTTTTTTCTTTGGGATTTTATTGCTTTATTTATTTACTGCTTTCATTTATTCATTGAATTTATTTAATTATTGTCTATTGTTTATCATCATATATACTGCGTGGCGGGATTTTTTATTTTCTCAAAATATTTTCAATAACCCTTAGAAAGAAGGTTCGTCTATTAGCTTAGGGGGTACATCATCCCTGCGAGTTTATGTGACGACTTTTCCTAGTGTCGGTGGACTTTCGAAAAAGGAATACTTATCGAGAGATATCCTCTTTACGAGTAGGACTTTGGAAGGACACCCATAACTCTTTGTAACGACCTTAACCTAAAATCTCATGACGAGACCTTTCACGACTTTGAGACGAAAGTCTCGGTCCATAAAGAGGCTCCACCTAAGGGAGGCCCTTGTGCTTTTTCCCTATGTTGTTATTCAGGACACCCCTAAGGAAACCACCTTTTATGAAGGTAAACCAACCGTAGGTCAAAATAAAATGAGCCTACCTTCTAAGGGTACTTATCATAAAAACCCCGTCATTGAACCATACATCCCTACCTTATAGGGGTACTTATCACAAAAATCCCGTCACTCAACCCTACACCTATGCATTCATGCATTTCATATATTCGTCATACATTTCATATATTTCTCACCCATTTCTTTTTTTGTCTTATTCACAGGGGTACCAAAAATAATAATAAACTCAAGATTTTTGGTGACTGTCCTTAAAAATGGATACCAAAGGAAACAACTTGTCCACGTCAATGCGCCAAACATGTCTGAAATCAAAGCCAAAAAAGGGAAATAATGTGCTGAAGACTTTCTCAAGCTTTGTCAAGAAAAGGTGGATGGTTTCAAGAGCAGATATCCGCAGGCGCACCTAGAAGACTTATCTCCCTTTGCTTGATTTCACGCAAATAAAGTTTTGGTTTAAGATTGTAATATTTTCAATATTTGAATTATGTTACCTTCAATAAAGGCATTTTGTTTCCACGTCTCGTTTGCGTATCTGTTTTAAAGATAGTCACCAAGTAAAATAATAAGCAAAAGGCAAGCATGTACCTAGATGAATAAGACATTTAAAACAAGAAACCATTTCATGTTCATACACATCCGTTCGCACACGTGCATTCATAAACACCTGCATATCATATCAAAACTTATCCCTTTTTCAAAAAAAAATCTCTCCAGTAAACCATTGGTATAAGAAGATCTCCACCTCCTTGGCCTCCATAACAAACAAGGTCCTATCAACAAAAAGCAATGGAACAAATCGAGGAGACTCAGGCTGCATTCAAAGAGGATCTCGACCAAGTAAAGGGTGTTGTAAGATCGATGAAAGGAGAGCTAATCCAAGTTCTCCTAGCTCTAAAGAACATCATTGACAGGCAAGATCAGATTCCCAGGGTAGCTTTTGAAGAAGTAGTCCAAACGATTGGTGCATCAAGCAGTCACCAACTAAGGAAAGAGCAAGAAGCAGGACTCCAGAAGTCCGTCATGGCCCAACAAGAAGTTAAAACTGAAGGGTTTGTCCCACCTCCACCAAAAGCAGGGGCATCACATACCCTACAGATTACAACCAATAATGCAGACAACTACTTGGACCTGCAATACGGAGACCACGACCCAGAGGATTCCAACCAAGCACCCTTAAATACGACTGGTACTCATGCTGTTGATAATCCACTGGTAATGAATCAGTATAAAGCTATGGAGGAAAGATTAAAATTTGTGGAGGGTTTTGACGCCTTCGAATTAGACGCTCTCGAAATGGGCCTAGTTCCTGATGTGGTAATTCCGCCAAAATTCAATGTAGCTGACTTTGAAAAATACAAAGGGCTCAATTGTCCAAGAAATCATTTGTGAATGTATTACAGGAAGATGCATGCCCATGCCCATGATCAGAAGCTAATGATTCACTATTTTCAAGATAGCCTGAGTGGGGCGTCTTCAGACTGGTATATGCAATTGGAGCAAACACATAGTCTAACATGGGCAGATCTTGCTAATGCTTTCCTAAAGCATTATAAAGCTTTGCTAATGAATCCGCTTGAATCCAAATAAATGCACCTTCGATGTTCGATCGGGGGAAGTTGTTGGGTTTCATTGTTAGCCATAAAGGAATTGAAGTTGACCCTGATAAAGTCAAAGCAATTCAAGAAATGCCAGCACCAAGAACTGAAAAGCAAGTCAGAGGTTTCCTCGGGCGTTTGAATTATATTTCCAGATTCATTTCCCACATGACTGCCGAAGGGAATTTGAAAGTATTAAAGAATATATGCTTGAAACTCCTATATTGCTCCCTCCCGTAGAAGGAAGACCGTTGATTATGTATCTGACAGTGTTAGATAAATCCATGGGTTGTATTCTGGGACAACAGGATGAAACAGGGAAGAAGGAGTTCGCCATTTATTATCTCAGTAAAAAATTCATTGATTGTGAGTCGCGGTATTCCATGCTGGAAAAAACATATTATGCTTTAGCCTGGGCGGCAAAGCGTTTGTGGCAGTATATGTTGAATCACACCACTTGGTTGATCTCCAAAATGGATCTAATCAAGTACATTTTTGAAAAACCTGATCTTATTGGGGGAATTGCTCGCTGGCAGATGTTATTATCTGAATATGATATCAAATACCGCACTCAAAAAGCTATTAAAAGTAGTGTGTTGGCAGATTATCTTGCTCACCAACCAGTGGAGGATCACCAGTCTGCAGAATATGAATTCCCTGATGAGGATGTGATGTTCCTGAAAGTGAAGGATTGTGATAAACCATTACCTGAGGAAGGTCCTGACCCTAAATCTCGTTGGAGTATGATATTTGATGGAGTTGTGAATGCTTATGGTAAAGGAATTGATGATGTGATTGTCACTCCTCATGGATCGCACATTCCTTTTACTGCAGGGTTAACATTTGATTGCACTAATAATATGGCAGAATATGAGGCTTGCATCATGGGTCTCGAGGAAGCTATTGATCTCAGAATCAAAATTCTAGATGTGTATGGTGATTCAGATTTGGTAATAAATCAGATTAAAGGAGAATGGGATACTCGTCACCCTGGCTTGATCCCTTACAAATATTATGCTAGAATATTATTACCATTCTTCAATAAAGTTGAATTCCATCACATCCCTAGAGATGAAAATAAAATGGCGGATGCTCTGGCAACTTTGGCTTCTATGTACCAAGTGAATACTTGGAATGATATACCTTGAATTACAGTTCGACGGCTGAATAGGCCTGCTCATATGTTTATAACAGAGGAGGTAGCAGATGAAAAACCTTGGTATTATGATATCATGCATTTTCTTCAGACTCGGGAATACCCGATTGATGCATCGAAGAAAGATAGAAAAACATTGAGAAGATTGGCAGGCAGTTTTTTCCTCAGTGAAAATGTGTTATACAAGAGAAATTATGACATGGTCTTGTCAGATGCATGGATAGACACAAAGCAGACATGTTGATACATGAGATTCATGAAGGTTCATTTGGAACTCATGCCAATGGACATTCTATGGCTAAAAATATGCTAAGGGCAGGTTATTATTGGCTGACAATGGAATCTGGCTGTTACAAATTTGCAAATAAGTGCCATAAATGCCAGATTTACGCAGACAAGGTCCATGTGCCTCCGACACTCCTCAATGTGATTTGCTCCCCGTGGCCTTTCTCTATGTGGGGTATTGACATGATTGGGATGATAGAACCCAAAGCTTCGAATGGGCATTGTTTTATCTTGGTAGCAATTGATTACTTCACCAAATGGGTGGAGGCTGCTTCATATGCCAATGTTACTAAACAGGTGGTTGTACGTTTCATCAAGAATAATCCTATATGTCGGTATGGTGTGCCGAGCAGAATCATCATTAACAATGGCTCGAATATGAACAACAAGATGATGACATAACTGTGTGAAGAATTCAAGATTGTCCATCACAATTCATCTCCATAAAGGCCAAAGATGAATGGGGTTGTTGAAGCTGCTAATAAGAATATCAAGAGAATTATCTAGAAAATGGTTATTACTTATAAGGATTGGCATGAAATGCTCCCTTTTGCTCTGCATGGATATCGAACATATGTCAGCACTTCAACAGGAGCAACCCCGTTCTCCTTAGTGTATGGAATGGAAGTTGTACTCCCATTTGAGGTAGATATTCCCTCATTGTGTGTGATAATGGAAACCAAGTTGACGGAGGCTGAATGGGTCAAGAACAGGTTTGACCAATTGAATTTGATTGAGGAGAAGAGAATGACAGCCTTGTGTCATGGCTAGTTATATCAAAGAAGAATGAAGAAAGCTTTTGATAAAAAGGCCAAACCTCGTGAATTCAGAGAAGGTGACCTCGTGCTCAGGAAGATCATGTCTTTCAACACCGATTCTAGGGGCAAGTGGACTCCCAATTTCGAAGGCCCATATATTGTCAAGAAAGCCTTCTCTTGCGGTGCATTAATTCTTGAAAATATGGATGGAGCGGAGTTCCCACGTCCCATGAACGCTGATGCAGTCAAGAATTACTTTGCCTAAAGAAATAAAAGAACAGCTCGCTAAGTTGAAAACCCAAAAGGGGGGCTTAGGCAAAAAAGGAGTGTCTCGGTAGGCCGAAAACCTGAAAGGGAGGTCTAGGCAAAAATTAGAGACATAAACAAAATAAATTTCCCGCTAAGTTGAAAACCCGCAAGGGCGGCTTAGGCAAAAGTTAGGGATTTTCTTGGCAGGTAACTACGTCAGACAAGACTTGATCGTTGAAGCAACAATCTTCTCGGATCCTCACCATACTTCAACAAAAGCTGCTGCTCAGGATTTCAAAAGTTGTTAGGGGGGATAGTGGTCATTGTATCTCAATGTATCTTTTCCATTATGTATTACTGTGATGTGGTGGGAGAACTGACTTGAGGTTTTGCGTTTATGTTTGCAAATGTTTCGGTTTAGCAAGAGTCGCCACCGACTTTTATTTTATCCAAAAGGAAAGGTAAAAAGCACAGGAAAGACCTTTGAGATTGTTTTTGGGTTCGGGGGGGTAGATTATGAAAAGGGAAGGTTCTAGCACCCTTTTCATCCATGGTTTTCCATGGGCTCTTAGTTACTTGTTTTAGATCACTTGCTTTTGCTTTTCAATTGTTTGAAATGGTGCTTTTGTGTGTGGTTTTGAAAGTATTTTGAAAAGAGGCCTTTGTTTAGGAAACCTTTGTAATGATTCTTGTTTGAATTTATATAAAGGTGTTTGTCTTTTGAAAAATGTTTCAATGTTTGAAAGTTGTTTGGAAATTGTTTTGAAATTGTGTGAGTGTTTGTTTGAAAATAGCAAGGATGGTTTGCAAATTGATCAAGTAACTAAGAGTTGTCTACCCTACTCAAAAGTCTTTCCTACACATTTTTATTCCTTTGATGTTGTTGTTTTACCATTGCATTTGGTAAACAACCCTATCTTTGGATGTTAAACGGGACGGGCGTGGGTCATCGTATGACCATGATAACAATATTGCCAAGTATCTTTGCAAGTTTTTGAGGGACTAGATCATTTTTGTTTTAGGCAACCAAGATAGCGTCATCGAGGGACTAAGATCTTTTGTTTTGTTTTGATTTTGCCAAGATACCTAGCATGCATACCATGGCCATTGTAAGGCAACAAAGTGGATGAAACCCTAGGGGTGCTTGTGTGCAATGTGTTGTTATTTTTCATGCATTTTTGTCTTGTGTTTAGTCATGCTATTTGTTTGATTTTTTTTGTCTTTGCATACAAAACCCTAGTTTACTATCATGGCATATGAAAGCAATAAAATGCGTAAAGTAAATCTAGACTATTACAACATTATTATGGGAAGGGGGTACAAGTTTGAATAGGGGGTATTTGCACAAAATAAAACCCTAATTTACTATTACAACCCAATTGAAATTATACAACCAATAAATAAATGAACAATTATTTAAATGTACAATAAAATGTAAATATGCACAAATGTTTTTGTATTTATTTTTATGTATGTAAAAATGAATTTATTTAAGTCTTAAAAAATAAGAAAATAAAATGATTATTTTTTGAAAGGGGTGAAAAACCCTAATTTTTGCTTTAAGAAAATAATGTTTTCTAATTATTTATTTATCCCTTTTGTTTTAAGAAAAATAATAATAATATATACAAAATATTAGAAAAAAATTGAATATTGTATAAAAATATTATTTTATGTATATAATATAATAAAAATAAAATGTATAGTATTTTTTATTATTTTACAAGTTTATTTAAGAAAAATAAAAGTATTAAACCTAATAAACTATTTATTATGCAAAAAAAAATGATAAAATGCCAAAAATAAAGAAAATATTTTTTATGATTTTAAATATTTAGAAAAAATAAATAAAGTCGGAAAATATAAAAAGAAATGGAAAATATGTAAAATATGGAAAATGGGCCAAGGGGGTGCAAATAACAAAATGGGGGGTGCAAATAGAACCAAGCCCAAGCACCAGGCCCAAGTTCACTTCATCCCTGTCCTTGAGACAGCCACGCGCGCGCCTCTGTACTTCAAAATCTGTTCTCTCTATTGCTTGCATGAAATCAAAAATTTACAACATGAAAGTTATAGCATTTTCAATCACGATTCCAACGATATCCATTTTGTGACCTAACTCTCAAAGGATACAGAGAATTTTAATGGCCCTAAATTTTAACCTAAAATTTTCAGCATGTTCATCATCCAAATTCTCCTAACTCAGTTAATATAAATACAAGTTATACATATGTACAGCTCAAGCACATTAAGGACTACATTTTTGCTTCACAAACCTAAGCCTAATGATGCCTAAATAAGGAGATAGAACTTTGAAAATTACCTTGTTCAGTTGAGTTTGGCTATGGCAATGTAGCAACTTTGAGTGAGGCCTGATGTACTTGTGAGCTTGCTTGAAGTTCCCTTAAGCTTTCCCAATGCTCAACTTGCTTTGAAATGGCTTGAATCTCCTTGTAGAAGTCAACCTGCAAACTCCGAAATTGAAAATGGTGAATCTTGAAAATGAGGTTACAGTTGCTGAACAATGGCTTGGATAGTTTAGGTGTGTTGTAGGGAATGTGTTTGAAGTGGTTCCAAGCAAAACGCACGAGGGAATATGGAGGTGGCTTGGTGTTTGCAGAAGTTGCCCTGTTTTGGGCAGAAATGGGGTTTTCTGTGTTAGAGGGTGTTTGAGAGCTTAGCAAATCGTGTCTTAGGCTTGTTACAATATGCTGAGGTCGTTTGAAATGATGTCCAAGCTTGGTTTTAACAGATACTCAAGTTATGGACTTTTTGCAAGCTTACTTGCTTTTGAAGCAAAAGTGAGTTGACAAAGCTCAAAGCCTGTACAGGCTAGCTTGGGATCTGAGCATAGTTGGTGAACTTTGCCTCAAGTTTATGGATCTTGTTTGTAGCCAAAGATCAGGTTTAATGCTCAAGGAATACAAAGTTGCAAAAAAGCAAGCTTTATGGAAATGGTATTGTTACCTTTATTCCATTTTTGGAATAATTCTTTGTACAAAGCTTCAAAGATCAGAACAAATCCATTATCCAATGTATTTGCATTAAATTAAGGAGTGTAGAATGGATTAGAACCTTTAAAACAAGTACAAGCATGCTTAGGACAGATTTGCAACTTGTAACAATGTGAAAAATGCCATGGACAAAAGTGAGAAATGGCCATTTTCATTTCTTCGATTCTCCCTAACCATAAATGATTTTGGAGATTTCTTGGACATTTTGGAAAGCTTGTAACATGCTCTACAATCCATCTTTGTAATTCATTTTGAGATTCCACTTGGAACTAGGTGAAAAGTTGCCATGAAGTTAGGTCAAAAATCTGCCTAAACTAGGGCAAAATTTCACTAAGTTAAAAGTTTTATGGACCCTTATTCACAAAATCATAACTTGATATCCAAGAATCTTTTGGGAAAACTTTGTGAATAAAAGTTGTATATTTTGTGGAGGACTACAACTTTCATGTTGGAAGTTTTCTTTGAATCAAATTGCATCATGGTGAAAAAGTTGGTAAAAGTTGGGAAAAAATAAGAAATTTTTATAACTTAGAAAATTTCAAAGTTATGAAAATTTTCCATTTTAAACCCTAATTTCCAAAATTAGGTTTCTTGATGAAAACATTTCATGTTTTGACACATCTTGATGAAAAATGACCCCTGGCACTTGATTTTGACCAAAAAGTCAAAGTTTGACTTTTCATGTACAGTTGATTTTTGATCAGTTGACTGGAAAATTCATTTGTCAATTCAATGCTTTTGAGATCTTTTGAACCTTGTGATTAGGTCAATATGATGCCATTGAGTCCTTGAAACCATGCTTGAACTCAATTTGCCATTGGCTAGGTGAAAAATCAGAAATTGCCCTCCTACAGTCAAAACCCTAATTTTGACCATTTTTCCCTTTTGATGATCTGATCAAATTTCTTGAGGAGTTGTGGTCCAAACTTGATAAAATGGTTAATATGAGTCTATAATGTTGATGTGGATCAAAATTTATGAGGTTTGACTGTAAATTGGCCACAGTTGACTTTTTCCCCAATACAACTGATTTTTAGGTCAACTGCCCAATTGATTGGGCAAAAATGTGATTCAAGGCTTGAAACTTGGTATGAGAAATCTTAGAGGTCCAACATGAAGTATGAAAGTCACATGAGGCATTGGAAGTCCAAAAATCATTGTGCAAACTCAAACCCTAATTTCAGGTCATCAGTGCAAGGAGATGTCTTGAGCTGAGCAAACCCTAATTTGATCTTGAATCCAAGAAGTCTTGTGAGGGGAAATCTTGATAAAATGAGAGGGAAAATTTTGGGGTACAACAGCTTCCCCTGTTCAATCTTCTTGAACCTGAGGAGTTAGATTGGCGAGTTTGCCTTTCGTGACTCGAAGGTAAAAGATGATTTGACACTAGAGTGCCCGTAAATTTGCACTCGTCAAATTGTAGTTTGAGGAAATGGGCTTAAAGATGCCATTTGGAGAGGTGACAGAATCTTGTCGGAGATGGGCTTAAAGATGCCATCCAAGAATGTTTGTTGAACTGCAAGTTGTAAATCAAAAGAATGAGTATCAGAATGGTGTCCGTATTTGGAACGTATCTGAACTGTATCTGGAGACTGAGTCTGTATGAGCAATGGAATGGCGTCCGTGTTTGGAGCGTATCCAAGTTGTAATTGTACTTGAATCTGAATGAATAACAGAATGACTTCCGTGTCTGGAGTGTATCTGTATTGTATCTAAATCTGAAATTTGAATAAGTGACAGAATGACTTCCGTGTCTGGAGTGTATTTGTATTGTATCTAAATCTGAAATTTGAATAAGTGACAGAATGACTTCCGTGTCTGGAGTGTATCTGTATTGTATCTAAATCTGAAATTTGAATAAGTGACAGAATGGCATCCGTGTCTGGAGCGTATCTGAGCTGGGGAAAAATGTCAAAATAAGTGACAGAATGGCAACCGTGTCTGAAGCGTATCTGGACTATATCTGAAGTTGAGATCTGTATGAGTAGCAGAATGACTTCCTTGTCTGGAGTGTATCTGAACTGTAACTGGGATCTGAATAAGTGACAAAATGACTTTCGTGTTTGGAGTGTATCCGAACTTAAAATTGATAGTTAAATCTGAATGAGAAATAGAATGGCTTCCGTATCTGGAGCGTATCTAATATGTATCTGAATAGGTGACAGAATGACTTCCATGTTTGGAGTGTATCTGGATCGGGAAAAATCAGAATGAGTGACAGAATGGCAACCGCGTCTGGAGCGTATCTGGACTGTATCTTGAATAGGTGACATAATGACTTTCATGTTTGGAGTGTATCTGGACCGGGAAAAATCAGAATGAGTGTGTTGGCTGAAGATTTTGATAGTGTTATTTAGAATTCAAAAAGAGCTAGAAGTTCTGATCGAAATGGAATTAAAACACCACGCTTCGAAATTGCAGAGGCAGTGTTTCGAATGAGTGTGTCAAAGCTTGAAGCTTCGAACGGTGATCATGGGAGCGTATCCAAAGGGGTCTCGAAACAGCAGCGAAGCTAGGTCTGAGAAGAGCGTTCGAAACAGAGAAACACCAAAGCATTTAAAATTTAAATGAAAGCGGGACTTTCAAAGTTTGAAAGTTATGTGTTGGAGCATTTGGGGACACGTGGAAAGATGAAAGGAGCATTGTCTTGCATGTTCGAAACGTGGCATGATCTTGTAGCGAGACCGTTAGGGTCGAGTTAGTATAAATAGAAGTCTTAGTGTTAGGATTTCAGTGTGTCATATCTGTTATACAAAATACTCAATAACATTCAAACTACCACATGGCAAGGGAAACGAATGCAAGAGAAATGTATGTATGATAGCACCATGTATTTCTAATTTAATAAAAGCCTTTTTACTATTTCAACCACTTTCCTTCTTTTTTCTTTCTGTCGAATAACATTTGCAAGTTTCTTTATCTACTGTCTTTTCATTTCAAAGTCTTTTCTTCAAAGTTTTACATTTTACTGCTTTCTTTATATTTCGAGCACTCTATATTTCAGAGAACTTTTACGCTCTCAATACCTTTACTTTCAAGTATTATTCTTCAAACATGTACTTTCACTTAAAGTCATTTCTAGATTTCTTGCATTAAACGCTTTCTTCACATTTTAAACTTCCACATTCCAGAAACCTTTTGTGTTAAATGTTTTATGGGTCGAAACCAGTTACTTCATTTTCCATACAGTTTTATATGTCTTTTCAATCAGCATTACAATTAGCAATTATTCGTATAACTTAGTTTTCACATACATTTTGACCACATTTTTAAACTCTTAGAGAGAGGGATCGAAATAAACCAAACATTTGTACAATAGCACCCATGAATAATTGTTCGATTGTGAAAGTAACCTTAATATCCAAGGAGTCCTAGGATCAATCTAGTCGATCCTGTGAGTTACCAAAGAGATTGAGTAGCGTTAATAAAGATTATTCGATAGTTTGGAAGACTAGCGGTTGTTTACCAGAAATCACTGGAAACAAATTGGCACACCTGGTGGGACCAATAGTTGGATATCAGAATTAAGGATTGTCGAGACATAGCCATCCCAGAAACGTAGGAACCTAAGAAGTTTGCTGTTTTATGAACCTGAGAAGTGGTAAGATAACCAACAGCAACCAACCTTTATCCAGAAGAAAACGTTTGGACAAAATGTCTAATTCAGACAATCAACAGGGAGACCAAGGTGGCCCACAGGCAACAGGCACTAACGCGTCCATTTCGAGCGGAGCATCTAATGTAATCCCTTCGAATGCACAGGCTGTTGCATCTTCAACCAGTAACATGGCCACCAACGGAGTAAGTGGCATATCAACCAACAGTTCGATCTTAGGAAATACTGGAACTATGGGCTACCCTGGGGGATTCGTTCCGCCACCTGGGACACAATCCCATTTCGCCACTCCATCAACTAGACCACCCGGCTTCGATGGGAATAGAATTAGAAGTTCTTCTTACGGAATGCCAACATCTTTTATGGCAGGTTTACACAATTCCACATCGAATTCATCCCCACAACTAGGATCTGGGTCTGGGGCAAACCAATTTATGTCAAATAACCAAGGGTCAGTGGGTTATAGCACGTTGCCTATCCTAACCACAGATAACCAGTTGGCTTTTAGGCAATTGATGGATGACAGCAACCACAATATGATAGGGGTGTTAGCGCAAACCATGCAGGAAATATTCGCCCCAATAGTTCAGAATGTGACTGTGACGAACAGGGAAAACGCTGACAATATGAGTCGAATAGCAGATTTCTTTGCTCCCACAGAAAGGCGTAGGCAGAACCAGGCGGGATTTCGAACAAACGTGCCTGTTATAGAACAAATTGCCAACGACCCAATTCATAGACCACCCAGAGAAGAGGTTAACCTAGGGGCCAGAGCACCAAGGTTAGAAGCCCCAATAATTCCGGGCCCACAAAGGGAAGTTATGGAACCAGGGGCAAGGATCGAAAGACCAGAAGCCCCAGAATTTCGAGGAGAACAACCTAGGGGAGTTGTTTTGGTTGGTCGAAACCAAGATGCCGATGCTGTCGTTCATAGGATTCGAAACGATAACATCTTGGCAGAAAATAATCTGACCACCATGATAGAGAGGATCATGACCCAAAACGGCCTCAATATGGGAATGAGGAGGCCAAATTACGCTTCTCCTATATTAGATTGTATAATGCATACTGATTTACCAAGGGGATACAAAGTCCCTAAATTTACAAAGTTCGCTGGGGATACCAACGAGTCAACAGTCGAACACATAGCGAGATATTTAACCGAAGCGGGGGATATAGCCAATAATGAAGATCTCAGAATCAAATATTTCCCAAGTTCCTTGACAAAAAATGCCTTCACTTGGTTTACCACGTTGCCTCCTGGGTCTGTCGACACTTGGACCCTTTTAGAGAGATTATTCCATGAACAATTTTACATGGGACAATCGAAAATAAGTCTGAAGGAATTGGCCAGTGTTAAGAGAAAGTTCACTGAACCCATTGATGACTATTTGAATAGATTTAGGCTGTTAAAATCCAGATGTTACACAGTAGTGCCTGAGCATGAGTTAGTCGAAATGGCCGCTGGGGGATTGGATTACTCTATTCGAAAGAAATTAGATACTCAGCATTTGAGGGATATGGCTCAGTTAGCCGATAGGGTTCGACAGGTCGAAAGACTAAAAGCCGAAAAAGCCCGAGTCTTTAAGAATAGTAAGAAAGAAAGGATTTCCTATGTTGGAACTGAGGAAGTAGAAGAATATCCTGAATTCGAATTCGAAGAGGTCGAAATCGACCTCGCTGAATTAAAACAGGCCCCGCCTTACTCTTGCAAAATGTTAGTTCCTACGAAAGGGAAAGATATTGTTGAAAATGAGAAAAGTGATAAGTTTCCAAAGAAGGTTTACACCTTCGATGTCACTAAATGTGACGAAATCTTTGACTTGCTTGTCAAAGATGGCCAACTAATTGTGCCATCAAATGTCAAAATACCCCCTTTGGACCAGAGGAAGAAAAGGGGATTTTGCAAATATCATAGTTTCCTAGGCCACAAGACCTCACAATGTTTTCTTTTCAGGGATTTGATTCAAAACGCAATCAAAGATGGCAGATTAAAGTTTGCTGATAAGGTGAAGATGAAAGTGGACGAAGATCCTTTGGACGTCGCAGACACCAACTACTCCGAGCCTGCATGCATTGGAGAAGTCAACATGGTGGAAATTGATCGAAGCGACACCCTAACAGGAGAGAAGGACATTGGAGTCGAAAACTGGGTGATGGTCGAAGTCAGCGAGGAAGTCATTGAAGGCATCCAGAATACACCAGACACTTCGATTGCTGGACCTGTGGCTGTTGCAGGAGAAACCCAGGCTACTGAAGGCCAAGGGGATCACAACGAAGGATTTACACAAGTCACTGAGGGCTTGAGGTTGGAATTAGAGAAAGTCCAAATTACGCAGCCAGTCCCCTCTCAGAAGGAAATATGGGACACTCTAGGGGAACCCAGTGGAAAATATGACTATCTGGTCAAATATTCTGCCCCAGAAAGTTCGAGGGTCCAGATCGAAGATATAAAGCCCACAGGATGGGGCGATGACGAAACAAAAGAGGGGGATTTGGAAATAAATATGGTGGACATGGAAAGACCCCGTTCTGAGATGAAGGAAGTGGAAAAATACTTAAAAAAAGAAAAGCATAGGATGGGGGACAATCACACTGGAGATGATACTCTCAAAGACTATCTCATGTCATGCCACAAAGGAGATCCAGGCATGATACTGTGCCCTAGGTGCAGCATCCTCTGCAACCAAAGAATTGCTGCAAATTTCGAAAGGGTACAGAGGGCTCGAACTGGCAACAATTGGCGCCAGGATAACCAACTTTTTAGATGCTACCCCAAGGCTGGAGAGAGTTTGTTGGAGTTTGTTTTTCGCTGCTACAAGGGGGCAACTAAGTGCTTGGTGTGCCCAAGATGTTCTGCTGTGTATGACCAAAGCATGGCTAGGGCCTTCGAAACGATCCCCTTCGCCCCTTGCTGGAGCCATCAAGAAACTGCCCAGATGGGTCCGCGTTTCGACAGCAGATACAAACAGCGAAGACCTGATAGCCCTCACCCCAAAGTTGCTCGAAGAGTGACTTTCAAACTCCCTGCTGAAGTACCAACCGATAGATGGTTGCAAGCCAGAAATGACAAAGGCAAAGACAAATGGAGGAATGCTGAACGAAATGCACGCCATGCTGTGACATACAGGAGGCAATTCAACACACAAAAAAGGGAGGAAGTCAGATTAGAAAATTACAAAGGAAGGAACCCCATGTCAAGATCCCAGTGGCGCAGACAGCAAAGGATTCGAAAGGCTGAAAGAGAAGCTGTGGCAAACAAAGGGGATACTTCAACAAAGATACAAGGTGAATCGAGCACCAACAAACCAAAAAGTCAGACGGAAGAGAAACCTCCAGTCAACAGAAGGCTTTTTTCTGAAGACCAACAAGACGGACCAAAGGAATACACTCCAGGCCCGGAAGAGGACGAAGATATGATAACAGATAACTTCGAATCGGAGGGGGAGTCTTCATTTAACCTGAACTGTAACGTAGTGTCTGTGCTTCCCTGCGAATTCGGGCAGGAAACCGAAATCAATGAATATGAGGAAGAAGACACCACAGATTTAATGAAACATAGGCCCGTATGCTACTACGTGATGGACAATGGGGCTGTTGAAGAACAAAATGCGTTCTTCGAACGTCCAGAGCCTACAATGAAGAATCATCTCAAGCCACTTTTCATTCGGGCGAAAGTAGGTGTCCATGGTGTGAACAAAGTTCTAGTGGATGGGGGTGCTGCAGTCAATCTGATTCCCCATTTCATGCTAAAAAGGTTGGAAATCCGCGAAGGAGATATCAAGCCCCATAATATGGTTCTATCCAATTATGAAGGAAAAGTGGGTAAAACACTGGGGGTGGTCCAGTTGGAATTGACAATAGGCTCAAGTTGCAGGCCCACCATGTTTATGGTTGTCGAAGCCAAGGCCAACTATAACCTACTGCTAGGAAGAGAGTGGATCCATGGCGTGGGAGCAGTTCCTTCGTCAATGCATCAACGACTAGTCCTGTGGAGAGATGACGGAATCGTGGAAAACATCGAAGCAGACCAGAGTTACTTTATGTCAACTGTCAATTTAGTTGACAAAAGGGATTATGATAAAAATCTGGCAAAGATTGCTCCATGTGTTCCAAATGATGAGATGAATGAAACTAGAAATGCCCACTACTACATGACACTTCGTCATGATGGACTTTACTGGGATAGAACAATAATCAGTAAAGAAGAGGAAGGTGAAGGTGCTATACAAAAACGGCCAGCAGGCTGGGACTTCGACAACCTTAACCATGACTGAGTCTACCTTTTTCGAAAGGATTTCGGCCTATATGGCTGAGAATGAATCGAAAGCGGCCTTAGAGGCTGAAATAAATGAATCATTTGAAAAAACGAATGAAGTTAGTGGGGGGGGTTCGAAATGCTCACCCAGCGAAGAGTTGGAGATGGATCAAAGGTTGGATGCCATCTATGACAAAGAACCCTTAGGCTTCGAAAGGGATCCCATAAACTCAGGTGTCAAAATGTTGGCACAGGACCCGCTCGAAGAAGTCAACTTAGGGGATGACAAAACGAAAAGAGTAACTTACGTAAGTGCTAAACTTAGCCCAGGCCTCAAGGAAAAAGTGATCGAAATCCTTAAGGAGAACAAAGATTGTTTCGCATGGGATTATGATGAGATGCCTGGTTTAAAGAGGGAGTTGGTCGAACATAGGCTGCCAATCAAAGATGGCAAGAGGCCCATCAAACAAACTCCCAGAAGATTCGCGCCAGCGGTTCTCACAAAAATTAAAGCTGAGATCGAAAGGTTGTTGCGTTGCAAATTCATCAGAACAACAAGGTACGTCGAATGGTTAGCAAACATAGTACCTGTTATCAAGAAAAATGGTTCTTTAAGGATTTGCATAGATTTTAGGGATTTAAATACTGCAACCCCTAAGGATGAATATTCCATGCCCGTGGCAGAAATGCTAGTAGATTCTGCTGCAGGATTCGAATACTTGAGCATGTTAGATGGATACTCTGGATATAACCAGATTTTCATTGCTGAAGAAGATGTTGCAAAAACAGCATTTCGTTGCCCAGGAGCCTTAGGCACCTACGAATGGGTGGTGATGCCTTTTGGTTTAAAAAATGCTGGGGCAACTTATCAAAGGGCGATGAATTCAATCTTTCATGACTTTATCGAAACCTTCATGCAGGTGTATATTGATGATATAGTCATCAAATCTATATCTGCAGAAGCACATTTGCATCATTTAAGCCAATCATTCGAGCGAATGAGAAAACATGGCTTAAAAATGAATCCCCTTAAATGTGCATTTTTTGTGCAGGCTGGAGATTTTCTTGGTTTTGTGGTCCACAAGAAAGGAATTGAAATCAACCAGAACAAAACCAAAGCCATAATGGAGACGAAAGCACCTGCGTCAAAAAGGGAGTTGCAATCTCTACTAGGGAAAGTTAACTTCCTCAGAAGATTCATTTCGAACCTGAGTGGAAGGACTCAAGCTTTCTCTCCGTTACTTCGTCTGAAGCAAGGTCAGGCCTTCGAATGGAACGAAGCTCACCAGGAGGCGTTTGACAAAATAAAAGAATATCTTTCCCAGCCTCCTATGTTGTCTCCACCATCATGGGGGAAGCCCATGAGATTGTACATATCTGCCTCTGAAGTTAGCATAGGTAGTATGTTAGCACAAGAGGATAACAATGGCGTCGAAAGAGCCATATACTATCTAAGTAGAGTGCTGAATGATGCTGAGACCAGATATAGCAATTTAGAAAAGTTATGTCTCTGTTTGTATTTCTCTTGTATGAAACTCAAGTATTATATAAAACCTGTTGATGTTTATGTTTCGTCTCACTTCGATGTCATTAAACATATGCTTTCAAAGCCAATAATGCATAGTAGAGTTGGAAAGTGGGCTCTGGCCTTAACAGAATATTCATTGACGTTCATGCCCTTAAAAGCTATGAAAGGTCAAGTGATTTCTGATTTCATTGTGGATCATTCGTTGGTTGAGCAGACAAGCATGAGTTACGTCGAAATGCAACCATGGAAATTGTACTTTGATGGTTCAACCCACAAGAATGGAAGTGGTGTTGGAGTCCTTCTAATTTCTCCTGAAGGAATTCCAACAAAATTCAAGTATAAATTGGATGGTCCTCGTTGTTCGAACAACGAAGCTGAGTATGAAGCGCTCATTGTTGGACTTGAAGCTTTGTTGGAATTGGGGGCAACCAGAGTCGAAATTAAAGGAGATTCTGAGTTGGTGGTCAAACAAATCACAAAAGAATATAAGTGCATAAAGGAAAATCTAATGATATACTTCGTCATAGTCAATAGGCTATTGAGAAAGTTTGAATACATGGATATTCAACACATACCAAGATTAGAAAACCAAGAAGCAAATGACTTAGCGCAGTTGGCTTCAGGATATAGAGTATCTACCAAGAATCTTAAGGATTTGGTCGAAATAAGGGGAAGAGTTATGGCTACTAGATTCACACCATCGGATCTGGAAAGTATGAGATTGGGATATGCCGAGAAACAGGGATTCGAAATTCTAGCCATAAATACTTTGTCAGATACAGATTGGCGAAGTCCATTAAAGAGTTATTTAGCAGACCCAACTCTAAAAGTAGATAGAAAAACAAAATATAGAGCATTGTCATATCTCCTCATGGGGAACGAATTGTTCAAAAAGACCCAAGAAGGTGTTTTATTGAAATGCCTAGGAGAAAGTGAGGCATATTTAGCATTGTCTGAAGTCCATAATGGGGCATGTGGGGCACACCAAGCAGGCCATAAAATGAAATGGTTGCTATTTCGATATGGTTTGTATTGGCCTAGCATGCTCAAAGATTGCATAGACTTTGCGAAAGGATGTGAGGAATGTCAGAAACATGCAGGAATTCAACACGCCCCTGCAAGTGAGCTGCATTCGATCATCAAACCATGGCCATTCAGAGGATGGGCATTAGATCTGATAGGTGAAATAAATCCTGCTTCGTCCAAAGGTCAGAAATATATCTTGGTAGGAGTAGATTATTTTACCAAATGGATCGAAGCTATACCTTTGGTAGTTGCTGATCAAGAGGCAGTTATCGAATTTATACAAAAGCACATTATCTATAGGTTTGGATTACCAGAAAGTATAACTACAGACCAAGGTTCTGTATTTACTGGTAGAAAGATGCAAGGATTTGCCCAAGAAATGGGGTTTAGATTGCTAACTTCAACACCATATTATGCTCAAGCAAACGGACAAGTCGAAGCGGCAAACAAAGTAATAATAGGATTAATCAAGAAGCATATTGGCAAGAAGCCAAGAAATTGGCACAAAACTCTGGACCAAGTATTATGGGCTTGTAGAACATCCCCAAAGGAAGCCACTAACACTACTCCTTTCCAACTTACATTCGGCCATGATGCAGTGTTACCAGTAGAAATTCATCTGCAATCAGTTCGAATACAGAAACAAAACGAAATTCCAGCCGCGTTATATTGGGAAATGATGATGAATGAATTAGTTGAATTGGACGAAATTAGATTACGTGCGTTGGAGATTTTGATGAGGCAAAAAGAAAGAGTGGCCAGAACATACAATAAGAGGGTGAAGAAAAAAGTATTCGTTATTAATGACTTGGTTTGGAGAGTCATATTGCCTATGGATAAGAAGAACAAAGCATTAGGTAAATGGTCACCTCATTGGGAAGGACCTTTTCGAGTATTAAAAGTTTTCTCAAACAATGCCTACGAAGTCGAAGAACTCTTGGATGATAAACGTGTCCTAAAGGTTAATGGGAAATATTTAAAGAAATATAAACCAAGCCTGCGGGAAATTCGAATAGTAACAACGTAAACAAAATATTATAAAAAAGCCAAGATGGCAAGATAAGAATGCCAAAATGGCGTTGTTCGAATATTACATTGAAAGAACCAAAGTTATGGTCAGATAGACAAAAAATCTAGAAATAAACATTATTTTTCAATCGATTAAAGGTACTTCGAAATGTTTCAAGTTTCTGCTGAGCAAACCGCCTGGCACCTTCCAAGGTTGCCACTTCTCCTTTAAGTTGTTCTGCAGTCTCCATTTCTGCAAGCCCCCGGTTGAGAAGCTCTTCGAATTGGTTACCTGCAGGATTAGTTTCGAAGGCTAGTTGTTGTTCCTTAGCCTCCTTAACTTTCTGCTGAAGTTCCAGAATCTGCCTTTCCCAAATAAGAATGGACTCAGCTCGAGCCTCATATTCAGTTTTTGCCTGCTTCAGATGCATAGCCTGATCTTCAGCTTCTTGAGAAAGCTTCGAAGCTTGTTCATAGGCGGCATCCATAGCAATGCGTTTCTCGTGAACCTTCTTGGCAGCAGATTCGTCTTGGAGAAGATAGCCAGTTACGTTGTCCAGCAAATTCTGAAGATCAAACAAGAGAGTACTAACTGGCAAAGAGCAGTTGGAAAGATTAACCTTTGTAAGCAGCTCCTTCATAGTATAGCAAGCAGTACTATCTTGCTTAAGCACTTCGAAGATATCCACATTGAGAATAGTTCTCCTAATTTTGTTGAGAAGAACAACTCTTTCATCTGTGGGAAGAGGATAGCTGGTTGAACTTGTGCCAGCCCTAGCGAGTGGGATGTCCCTCTGGGCCAACTTTGCCTTCATGTACCCAATAGGGTCATTTCGCCTCAGAAGTGCCAGTTCCTCGTCAGTCATTCGAGACGGAGAGGATTGGGGGAATTCCACGCGTAGGGGAACCACGTTTGTTTCAACCTCTGGGTTTTCGTTGATTGTATCACCATCCCCTTCATTTGCTTCGTGCTCTTGGTCTTCTTCATCCTCGTCCAAATCTACCACTTCGATACCATCCTTTTCACCGCTATGTGCATTAGACTCCGTCCCGGCAGTCGAACCATCATTGTCGTTTTCCCCATCATTGGCGTTTTCCTCCTCAGATTCTTCGTCTGCAGATTCTTCGAATCCTTGCCCAGAATCAGCTTTTTCCTCTTCAGTCTGAGTATCCTTTGGATCCTCTTGAAGAGTTTCAAGAGGGGACTTTTGAAGAACCCTTTGTGAATCCTCTGCAGACGTTTGAGGTATGGTTTCGTTCACCTCTTTCAGAGGAATGGAGGTACCGTGGTCATCTGGCTGCTCAGAAGTTCCAGCCAAAACCGCCACGTTGGAAGAACCTTTGTTTTGGACCAAATTGCTGGAATCTCCTTGAGGAGAGGAGTTAAGCGGAACAGCAGCCCTGGACGGTGAGGTCGAAATAGTAGAAGTGGGATTCAGGATGTTCTGCAAGGAGCAGCAAAATGTTAGAGGATGACACTCCCCAAGGTAATAAGAAGTTAAACATTTTTAAAGAAGTTCGATTTACCTGTGGGCCCTCAGAAGAGAGGTTACTAGCTATGCGTTCCAACTGTGGGTTGGAGGTCGAAGGTGGATTTTTGGATTTTGGTAAGGGAGCAGCATCCCTGGAGTCGAGTCCAGAGACACTAGTAGGAACAGTACTTTTGGGTGTAGCTTTCTTTAGCTTCTTCTTCGAAGCAGTGTTTGAGTTTCCTCCAGCAGTCAGATCTTCCCCAGTGGTGCTTGGTTTCCGCTTCTTGGGAGTAGTGGGGGGAAGCTTGTTGGTCTGAACGAATTTTAACGAATTTAGATATAAAAGGATTGAGTGAATTCGAAGCATAAAAAACTAAGTGATTACCGTTGGAATCGGGGCACTTGTTGTTGTTGGCGTTGTTGTTGTTGGCGTAGTTGCAGCAGTAGTAGTCGTTTCGGGTGGATTAGCTTTTTCAGTAGTTTCAATGGAGGTTTGAGAGGCACTCCCTTCCTTCGATTTCGAGGCAGCAGTCTTTATCCTGATAGCTGAAAATCAAAACATTTAAAGCAAAGGTTAAAGATTTGGAAACTAAAAGATATTTGGGAGTTTTTCCCAAGCATTCGCACCTGTGCCTTGATCAGATTTAATTGACATGGCAGAAAGGTCATATCGAAGATGTCCTGGGAAATCATGAAGCCAGTGTCGAGCCCATGTCACAGTCTCAGATGGCTTTGGTTTCCTTTGAAGATATTTGAACATCTCTTTGCAAGTAAACCACCATGGATATGGGGGAAACCAAGCCAGAGCCAGTTCTGAGGTAGGTAATCTGGGAAATTTAGGTGGATGCATTTCGAATGCCAACCTATACCTATCCTCAGGTGACAGCCCTGAAGGAAGTTTTAGCTTAGAAACTTTTTGTTTAAATTTTTCCTTCAAGGTCTCAGCCGCTTGATGCACAGTGGAGTCCAAGCGTGTGGGGTCGTAAGTAGTTTCGAAGTAATTTTGAAAAGCTTTTATTTCTTTGGCATGAGTAAACATACCTTTCTTTGCTGGTACCTGCACATCGAAGGCATCAATTAGTTTCTGTCGAATAGTAAGTGTATCGAACATACAAGCTTGATAAAACTTAATCCACCACTCCAGAAATCCTTTGGCCGCGAGATGGGTAGGTTCGAAGGCTATCAGTTCAAATTGGGCAAAGCCCTGATATTGTTCTTGCTGGATCTTGGCTTCCCTTGCCTTGAAAGTTCGACCAGATGTGATGGTGCTCTCAGTCTGGAACAAAGGTTCAGGAATCAGTTGGCATAGGCCAAACTGCCTCGAAACGAAGTTTGGTTGGTAGGCAAAGAGAAGAATTTGGTTCTTAGCTGGGGTTATCCTTGAAGAGATAAGTCTAGGAAGCAAGAAAGCTCTCCACACATCTTGGATTTCCTTACTCTTGATGGCTTCTGAGAGAGCCATGGTGAACCAAGAAGGTCCATGAGCCCTCGAAGCAAAGGGCGCCATGCTCTCTTCGAACTTATGTCTTTTTGAGAGTATCAAGATGTACTTCGAAAATTGAACCTTGAAGTCGTCCTTGTCATCATTAGGGGTTAGTCTGCGAAGCCTAGTGCCTTCGACTATCCTATCACTTATTTCTGAATCTTGTTCATCTATGGTGTTGGCGGTTGATAAAGAAGGTTCGAACATGGCGTTGAGCCATAATTGAAGTAACCAAAATGGGCCAGCTAAGAGAATGTTTTTGGAAGTGTGGGATTTGAGGCTCGAAACAGCTGACCTCAGGCTCTCATAGAGGTCAACTAAGAGTAATTCACTTAGGCACACTTTGCGATTTTCATGTAAATCCCTAGCTAAAGGAATGAACCTACTAGCTACCTGCAGGGATCTACTGCAGAAAACGTACCTAGACAGCCACAGGGTTAAGAAAGCAATGTGCTCTGTGTCAGACACATTATCCCCTTCAGCATGATAATGGCCGATAAATTTGGAGAAGCTGGCTAACTTGACTTCGAAGTCAATTATGCTTGAGTGCTCTTCATTGTCAGGAACATAAGTTTCCCCCACTGGCGACAGCCCAGTAATGGCTGCTATATCGAAGAAGGTTGGGGTGATCATTCCACCTGGAAGATGGAAAGTGTTGTAGGTACTATCCCAGAAATAGAGGGACGCAAATAGCAGAGGATGACTATAGGTGAATCCAGGTTTCGATAGCTTAATAAGGTTATAAATGCCTAGTTCTTCCCATTGCTGGGATTTTTTGGCTTCTACTTTCGTGAACCAGTTTTGATAAGCATCATCAGCAGTAGGGCAAGATCGGAATGGTTTAAAATTACTTTTTACATAATCCAAGATAAATGGGTCCTTAGGATAAACAGTTGAGGTTTCTGTGGTATTCGGATTAAGAGATTCTACTGCCCTAGGGGCATCCATTTTGTTGAATAAAGGTTTGAAGTTATAACACACGGGAAAAATGGTCCTGGTGTCCTTTAGTATTTCAAAAACTGTAAGAGGGCCATTTAAGGCTAACCTCTTACCAGCAACATGGGTAGGGATGAGTACCTGTGATGCGTACAGCATTTCTTTTTCTTTGGAAATCATTTGAGGAGCAAGAGCAGATTGGCCTTGAATGGTGACGATTTTACTCTCCATAGTTGCTCCTGTAGTTTTTCCTTTCTTCTTGGAGACTTTCTTGAGTTGGGATGATGTGGAAGAAGACATTTTTGTTGTTTGAGAGCTTAGATTGTTTATGAGAGAAGAAGAGTAAAATTCCAGAGTTTGAAAGGTTTAGAGTGTAAAGAAGGAAAAAGGAAGGTTAAATTGACGTTTTATAATAAGAAGATTAAGCGTCCACCGAGTGAAAGTATGATACGTGGAGATCATGGATTGGTGTGATGAAGAGGTGGCGAGAAGTTGATATAGGTAATAGGCGTGATTTTAAAAAAACAATCATTACTTATAACTGCACCATGCTGTGAAGTGACTCTGGGCGGTTAAGGTACCCAAAGGATGCTATGATTGATGTGACTAGGGTCAAACGCATTAAATGCTATAATGATTCGAAAATCCTATCAAAATCTTGTATAAATGTTTAAAATAGGCATTTCTCAGAGAGATCGAAATACATATTTTAAAGGGGCAATTTGTTGGCTGAAGATTTTGATAGTGTTATTTAGAATTCAAAAAGAGCTAGAAGTTCTGATCGAAATGGAATTAAAACACCACGCTTCGAAATTGCAGAGGCAGTGTTTCGAATGAGTGTGTCAAAGCTTGAAGCTTCGAACGGTGATCATGGGAGCGTATCCAAAGGGGTCTCGAAACAGCAGCGAAGCTAGGTCTGAGAAGAGCGTTCGAAACAGAGAAACACCAAAGCATTTAAAATTTAAATGAAAGCGGGACTTTCAAAGTTTGAAAGTTATGTGTTGGAGCATTTGGGGACACGTGGAAAGATGAAAGGAGCATTGTCTTGCATGTTCGAAACGTGGCATGATCTTGTAGCGAGACCGTTAGGGTCGAGTTAGTATAAATAGAAGTCTTAGTGTTAGGATTTCAGTGTGTCATATCTGTTATACAAAATACTCAATAACATTCAAACTACCACATGGCAAGGGAAACGAATGCAAGAGAAATGTATGTATGATAGCACCATGTATTTCTAATTTAATAAAAGCCTTTTTACTATTTCAACCACTTTCCTTCTTTTTTCTTTCTGTCGAATAACATTTGCAAGTTTCTTTATCTACTGTCTTTTCATTTCAAAGTCTTTTCTTCAAAGTTTTACATTTTACTGCTTTCTTTATATTTCGAGCACTCTATATTTCAGAGAACTTTTACGCTCTCAATACCTTTACTTTCAAGTATTATTCTTCAAACATGTACTTTCACTTAAAGTCATTTCTAGATTTCTTGCATTAAACGCTTTCTTCACATTTTAAACTTCCACATTCCAGAAACCTTTTGTGTTAAATGTTTTATGGGTCGAAACCAGTTACTTCATTTTCCATACAGTTTTATATGTCTTTTCAATCAGCATTACAATTAGCAATTATTCGTATAACTTAGTTTTCACATACATTTTGACCACATTTTTAAACTCTTAGAGAGAGGGATCGAAATAAACCAAACATTTGTACAATAGCACCCATGAATAATTGTTCGATTGTGAAAGTAACCTTAATATCCAAGGAGTCCTAGGATCAATCTAGTCGATCCTGTGAGTTACCAAAGAGATTGAGTAGCGTTAATAAAGATTATTCGATAGTTTGGAAGACTAGCGGTTGTTTACCAGAAATCACTGGAAACAGAGTGACAGAATGGCAACCACGTCTGGAGCGTATCTAGACTGTATCTGAAGTTGAGGTCTGAATAAGTATCAGAATGACTTCCGTGTCTGGAGTATATCCGTACTTGAATCTGAAATCTTTGAATATTTGTTAAAGATAGCTGTTAATCTTATCCTGAAAAGGGTAAAATGTTAGCTGAAACACGGAGTTATGTTGCATGAAATGTATGATGCAATAAATGTGTTTTATCAATGTTTATGATATATGAGTGTAATGTATGCGCATGTAAGTTGGTTCGCTGTATTGCTGAGGAAAATAAATCCTTGATGGTTGGAGATAATAAAACCCTTGACTGCTACCGGGGAAAATAAATTCTTGACCGCTGCTGGAGATTCAAAAATCTTTGATTGCTGAGGATGAGAAATCCTTCATGACTGTTGGGGATTAAGAGAAATCCCTGACAACCTCTGTGGGGATGTAAGAGTCCTTCATGTCTTGAAATATTGACAAAATCTATTGTGAGAGTAATGTCAAACTGCTTGAGAAATCTGCTTGGGAAATCCAGAGAACTTTGATGACTTCTACTGGGGGTTACACAAAGGAAATCCTTACTCGGCTGGGGAATAGGGAAAACTCTGAAGATCTCTACTGGGGATCAAACAAAGGAAGACCTTGGTCTGCTAGAGCATAAGGAAGACTCTGATGGCTTCTGCGGGAAACTAAGAATGAGAATCTTCAATCTCCTGGGGAATTTGAATCCTTGGGGACTTCATGCTGGGGAGTCAAGAATGAGAATCTTCGATCTGCAGGGGATTAAAAATTCTGATAAATTCATTCCGGGGAGTAATGAAGACTCTGGCAACTTCACTGGGGAATCAAGAATGAGAGTCTTCATTCTGTTGGGGAGTAAAAACTCTGTGGGGAAAAAGTCCTACTGCTGGAGAGTAAGTTTAGGACTCCGGGGGAAAAACTTATTCCTGTTTGGAAAAAGGTTAAGGAGTTTGGGTTATATGCCAATCTACTAGGGAATTATCCTAGGCTGGGGATAAAAGTTAATTGTTATCTGGTTGATTCTCATACTTTTAAGACAACTTGCTGGGGAATTTGGGGAAAATTAAATGGTTCCCGCCGTGGATAGATAGTTAGAAATTTTGACTCGACTGGGGAAGAAGGTTTCATCTCCGCCGAGGGTCTGTAGCTCAAAGTTTTTATTCTGCTGGGAATTGGGAGTTTGAAGTTTTAACTCTGATGGGAATTAAGGGTTTGAAATTATAACTCCGTCGGGGATATGTATTTCAAGGTTTTAGCTCCGCTGAGGATCTAGATGATGTACTGCAGGGGATTTCTCTTGGAATAGCCTAAAGACGTTTTCCTATACTTTCAACATGTCAGTAATTATTCTTTACCATTTCGTTTATTTGTAAACAGTGATTATATTCAAATGCATATGCTCATTTAATAAATCATTGGATGTTTTCAAATAAAACACAAGTGTAAAAGAAAAGAAAAGGCAAATAGTTTTTCTACGCTTTGAAGTATCTTTGTATTAACTTTGTGTAAGTATTTTGTACAAAGGAGACAGACATCCTAGTAAGAGAATGTTGTCATAAAAAAATGAGAAAAATTTATACAAAGAAAGATGGCTATGTGTAAAAATTCCATGGGGTTCCCATTCTGCTATAGCCTTCGTAACTCTGAATATCTTGTTCATTCGTTGCTTCGTCCGAAGATGATTGAGTTGATCAGAAGCACGGAGCTTGTCTGTGAAGAGATTATCCTTAAAGTGATCCGAAAAGACATAGTCATACGCTTTAATTCCCTAACTATTTCCTGGACCGCCCTTTCGGGTTTTTGATCCACCGGGAAACCCTTTTTTGCCCAAGTCGCCCTTTCGGGTTTTCAACTTGCCGGGTGTACAGATTTTTTTATTTATCCCTAATTTTTGCCTGAACCGCCCTTTCGGGTTTTCGATTCACCGGGATGCCCTTTTTTTTGCCTAGGTGTGTCAACCTAGCGGGTCATTTATGCGTAGTATCTTTTGACTATGTCTGCATTCACAGGGTACGACAGGTCGTCGCCGTCCAGAGTGGTTAATATCATTGCCCCACCAGAAAAGATGTTTTTGATCACAAATGGTCCTTCGTAGGTAGGAGCCCATTTTCCCCTGGGATCACTTTGCGGCAAGATGATCCGCTTGATTACCAGATCCCCGACTTGATACACCTGGCGCCTGACTTTCTTGTTGAAAGCCTTGATCATCCGTTTTTGATACGTCTGACTGTGGCGAACGGCAGTAAGTCTCTTATCGTCAATAAAGTTAAGTTGATCAAGCCGGGTCTGAATCCAATCATCTTCACTCAAACCATCATCTTTCATGATTCTCAAGGAGGGAATCTGAACCTCGATAGGCAAAACAGCTTCCATGTCGTATACCAAAGAATAGCGTGTTGCCCCAGTTGATGTACATGCCGTGGTACGGTACCCGTGAAGAGCAAACGGTAGCATCTCATGCTAGTCCTTGTAGGTGATTGTCATCTTTTGTATGATCTTCTTGATATTTTTTGTTTGCAGCTTCGACAGCACTGTTCATCTTTGGCCGATAGGGAGATGAATTATAATGTTGAATCTGGAACTGCTCGCACAAGGTGGTGATCATAGTGTTGTTAAGGTTTGTACTGTTGTCAGTGATGATCCTTTCGGGGATGCCGTACCGATAAATGAGGTTCTATTTGATGAAGCGGGCAACCAGATTCTTTGTGACGGATGCGAAGGAAGATGCTTCGACCCACTTGGTGAAGTATTCAATGGCCACCAGGATGAAATGGTGTCCATTGGATGATGTAGGCTTGATCTCTCCAATCATGTTGATTCCCCACATAGCGAATGGCCAAGAAGATGTTAAGACATTCAGAGGAACTGGAGGTATATGTACCTTGTCTGCATAGATTTGACATTTGTGACAAGTCCTGGAATATTGATAGCAGTCAGCTTCCATGGTAGACCAGTAATAGCCTACCCGTAGAATCTTCTTAGCCATCGTATGCCCGCTAGAGTGAGTGCCAAAGGTACCATTGTGCAGTTCATCCATGATCTTCTCAGCTTTAACCTTGTCCACACAATGGAGTAGAATGCAATCATGATTGCGCTTGTATAGGATACCATTGCTCAAGAAGAACTTGGCAGAGAATCTCCTTAAGAACTTTTTGTCGTTGACTGGAGCTCCTTCAGGGTATTCCTGAGCCTCGAGATACCTTTTGACTTCATGAAACCAACGTCGGTCCACTACTTCTTCGGTATTAATCTCGTGACAATGCGCAGGTTCGTCCATCCGCTCAATGGTAATTTGGGGAGCCTCATTACCCCAGTTAAGTTTAAACATGGATGACATTGTAGCTAGAGCATCTTCTAGCTGATTTTCTTCTTGCGGGATGTGCTCGAAGGTAATTTTCTCGAAATGTGGTAACAATTTCAAGACATGTTCTTTGTAAGGGATGAGGTTCAGATGTTTAGTATCTCACTCTCCTTTGATCTGACTGATGACCAAATATTAGTCCCTAAACACAATCAAAGATTTGATTCCCAAGTCAATAGCAGCCTTGAGACCAAAGATACAAGCTTCATACTCGGCCATGTTGTTGGTGCAGTGGAAGCAAATTCTGGTGGTGAAAGGTGTATGGCAACCTTCTAGAGAGATGAGTACCGCACCGATACCGTTACCAAGTGCATTGGAGGCCCCATCAAAGTACAGGGTCCATCGGGATCCTTGTTCAGGTCTGTCATATGGTTTGTTCTCTTCAATGTTGTCCAATGTCATGATATCCTCGTCGGGGAAATTGAACCTCATGGATTGGTAATCTTCGACAGCTTGATGGGCCAGATGATCGGCTAGCACACTCCCCTTTATAGCTTTTTGGGTCGTGTACTGTATGTCGTATTCCGTTAGGATCATCTGCCATCTAGCAATCCTTCCAGATAGAGCAGGATTTTCAAAGATGTACTTGATTGGATCCATCTTAGAGATCAGCAAAGTGGTATGAGTCAACATGTACTGCCTTAGCCAGCGAGCAGCCCATACCAAAGTGCAGCAACTTTTTTTGAGCAGTGAGTATCGGGTCTCACAGTCGGTAAACTTTTTGCTAAGGTAATAAAGTGCATGCTCTTTTCGACCAGACTCGTCATGTTGGCCCAGTATGCACCCCATTGAATTCTCTAGGACAGTCAGATACATGATTAGCGGTCTTCCTTCGACGGGTGGCATCAAGATAGGAGGTTCTAGCAAATACTCCTTGATTTTATTGAAAGAAAATTGACAGTCATCATTCCATTTAACCACCTGATCTTTCTTCAACAGCTTGAAGATTGGTTCACAGGTAGATGTTAAGTGAGAAATCAACCTTGCAATGTAGTTTAGGCGTCCCAAGAAACCTCTGACCTCCTTCTCAGTGCGAGGAACAGGCATTTCTTGTATAGCTTTGACTTTGGCAGGATCAACCTCGATGCCTTTCTTGCTGACAATGAAACCTAAGAGTTTACCGGATCGGACTCCGAAAGTGCACTTGTTAGGGTTTAGTCTGAGCTTGTACTCCTTCAACCTGACAAATAGCTTTTGCAAGTGGCCGAGGTGTTCTTCTTCTGTTTGTGATCGGGCTATCATGTCATCTATGTAGACCTCTATCTCATGATGTATCATATCATGAAACAAAGCTACCATGGCGCATTGATAGGTTGCCCCGGCATTCGTCAGTCCGAATGGCATCACTTTGTGGCAGAACGTACCCCACTGTGTAACAAAAGTAGTTTTCTCCATGTCCTCAGGGGCCATTTTGATCTGGTTATAGCCTGAGAATCTGTCCATGAAAGAAAATACCTTGTGCTGAGCTGTATTGTCAACCAAGATGTCAATGTGCGGTTGTGGAAAGTCATCTTTAGGGCTGGCCCTGTTTAAGTCTCTATAATCCATGAATATTCTCACTCTACCGTCCTTCTTAGGCACGGGCACAATGTTAGCAACCCATTGTAGATAGGAAGTAACAACAAGAAATCCAGCATTGAACTGCTTCATAACTTCTGCTTTGATCTTTTCAGACATGTCGGGCCTCATGCGGCGGACTTTCTGTTTAACTGGTGGACAGTCTTCTCTTGTGGGTAGATGGTGTACCATAATGTTTGTATCAAGTCCCGGCATGTCTTCGTATGACCAGGAGAAGATCTTAACATATTCATGCAGCAGCTGAATTAGGCACTCTTTGATACTTGGCTCTAGGTTGGCACCCACTCTAACTTCTTTTCTGTCTTCGTCAGTACCCAGGTTGATTGTCTCTAACAGCTCCTCATGAGGTAGAATAGCCCTTTCTTCCTGTTGTAGCAGTCTAGCCAATTCTCCTGGCACCTCACAATCTTCCTCACCTATGTATTCGACATGGTATACCAGATCTTCAGAGTCACTGAAGGCCATAGAAGAATTGTTACACATGGAATCCGTAATGGAAGGATACTGCGGTATGAAAGTAATTGGAATAAAGTTTTTTGCCTCCCAGTTGCACAGTCCTCCGTCAACAGTAGGGAAAATCCAGTCTTCCAAGTTGCTCTCCTCTTCACTATCCTCCAAAGCATTGACTCCATAATGGGTGATCTTCACAGGTGGCCCTCTGGAACGGGAGCGACGCACAACCTTTTGAGCAGAAGAAGTGAACCCCAATCCGAATTTATCAAATTTAAAAGGAAAATCGGGAAGCTGCCCCCAGATTGTGCTTCCTCCTTCTTCAATCACGGCCTTTGCATCTTTGAGAGACGACATCTGAGGCGGAGGTCTGGTAATCATGGGTACAGAAGACACTGTCTTGGTTTCCGCAATTTCCTGAGCTACCTCTTCAAAATGCTGAAAAGGGGTTTCGATGAATTCGCCATCCAATTCTTCATAGCGGGAAGAATTTAGATGGCTTATCATGTATTCCTCTTCACCATGAACAATTATGATTTTCCCCTGAACAGGGTACTTGAGCATTTGATGCAGAGTAGAAGTGACGGCTCCAGCATGGTGAATCCAGGGTCTTCCCAACAAGCAAGAATAGGAAGGACGAATGTCCATCACATAGAATGTGGATTTGAAGGTTTCAGTTCCTGCTTTAATCGGGATGTCCACCTCCCCGTGGACCATCCTTTTAGAACCATCAAAGGCTCTGACAATGATATTGCTGGGCTTCAAAGTTAGACCTTCACAATCCAGTCTATCCAAGGCTTTCTTTGTCAAGACGTTCAGCGATGAACCAATGTCTACCAGTATGTGTGCTAGAGTAGTCCCTCTGCATTCCACCGAGACATGCAAAGCGTCATTATGTTTTCTCCCTTTGATTGTTAGATCAACATCGGAGAATCCTAGACCATTGTCAGCTGTTAAGCTAGCTACACATTCCTGGAACTGATCCACGGAGGTTTCCTGGGGCACGTGGGCCGTTGTGATCGGTGGATCTGGAACTGACTGTTTAAAGCTGGTTCGCGAAATGTCGCGGAAGCAAGAGTCGCCACCGTCTTTTATTTTCTCCAAATGGAAAGGACAAAAGCACAGAAAAATTCCTTAAAGAGATCGCTCTCGGTTCGGGAGGTAGGTTATAGAAAGGGAAGGTGTTAGCACCCTTTCTATCCATGGTTATCCATGGGCTCTTAGATACTTGCTCATTTGTGTTTTCAAAAATGGTTTGTTTGCTTTTCAACTGTGGGTTTTAAAAAGTTTCTTTAAAAATTTCAGTTCGACTCTTGTATCAGTCCTCAAGAGTGTTTGAAAAATTGTTTTGAAAGCTTTTGAAAAGTGTCGGTGTGAAAAGATTTTTGTTTGTTTTTGAAGAGAGCAAGTATCTACGAGAACCTACCTACCCTAAGGAATTCGTCTGTGTAAATGTCCTTTAAAGTAGTGCCATCCCACCATTGAGAGGTAGGTAGCACCACCGTTGGAGGTGTTCGGGTCAATTCGAGGTTCGGGACATGGTGATCACCAGAGCAATGGGAAGACACCTTAGAAGCTACCCTCATTCCAGGTTCCCGGATCATGAGGACTTACTAAGACATCCTCTACTCGACGATCACCTTTCGAGGCAAGGCAACAGTGAGGCGTACCCTAGGGGTGGTGTGTGCGATTCGTGTGTCGTTTTCATTTGTATTTATCTTGTCATGTTATTGGTGTTCTACGCTTGTTTTTATTTTTGTCCATACATTCTTTCATGTTCTTTGTTAACAGTTAAAATACTTGCGGGAAAGTAAAAAATCTAAGCTATTACAAAAGGCGCGGGTCCACATCGCCGAAATTAAACCGGACCCGATTTGACAGAAAAGTAAAGAAAATTAAAAGTGCGAAAAGTAATTAAATTACAAAGCTTCGGGAGAGATACATAAGTATTTAAACGGAAAAATAAAATAAATATGCGAAATAAAAGAATTATCGAAACGAGGGCGTTGGACCCTTTTGCAAAATTAAAATTAATGAGGAATTAAAAATTAAAAGAAAGTAAGAATTTGTTTTTGGTATTTTTATGTTTTTTAAGATTTAATAGAAAAAAGAAGGGATAAATTAAAATTAAAATAGAAGGCAAACCCTAATTCTAATTATTTTTAAGTTATTAAGAAAGCATTAAAATTCAACCTAAATTAAACCTAATTCTTTTTTATGTACAATTTTAATTATGAAAATAAAATATTGTGAAAAAGAAAAATTAAAAGGAATAAAATTTATTAAACCTAATTCTACATTTTTTTATATTTTTATTATGAAAAGAATTAAAGTTGCAACCTAAATTAAAACTAAATTTATTTACATACAATTTGTTTATGAAAATAATTAAAATAAAATACTTATTATATTTTTCATCTTTTTCTGATTTTTATGAGGTTTTTTGTATTTGGTAAAAATAATTAATTAATTAAATCAAAACAATAAAAATAAAATAATGATTTGAAAATAAAATATAAGAAAAGATATAGAAAATTGCAAACCAGGGGGGGTTCAGTCCCAAATTAGGAGGTATGGCCCAAGCAATTTCTGGCCCAATAAGCATGGCCTTGTTGACTTTTTCTGGGAACGTACACATGCGTTGACTTGGATTCACCGTGTTCTCCAATCTGCACCTTTGGATTGCTTTTGAGATGAACGTGGCAAGGCCTGATTTGGAGGCGCATGGTGTACCTCAGCAAGGAATCTGCACGTGATTGTTAATTGAAGAAAAATAAATGGAAAGAGTGAAGACCTGGGATCGAACCCAGGTCATTCACCTTGCAAGTCACCACGTGCGCCACTGAGCCATGTCAACGCGTTTGATATACAAATAACAAATAAATAATAAAAAGAAAAACAAACGCGTTAGTGGATCCAGCGCGCGAATTTCAAACAGGCCTATCACCCCTTGCCACGACTCCATCTTCTTCGTGTGTTTTTTATTTTTCTGAAACAAGAACATTAAGCCACGGTTTTTTAACTGTTCTCCTAGGCATGCTTTGGAAAAATAGCGATTAAGCCTATGAGGTCCATAAATTAGGCGCGAGTATGGCATCTTCTTCGTCCAGTCATGACGATTCCAATGGTGGTGGCCTTGAGTCCTAATTTTTCCTTTTTGCAAAAGCCCCAATTTCCAACCCTGTAAACCCTAGAAATCGAACATGGCGAAATCTCGTATACAGCATAATAATTCAATTAAACATAATGGTTAGCTTTAAAACATCATAATGAACATGAATCAATGAATAAATTTCACAAATAATGCATGGAATATGATATATGATTATGAATTTTCCTTGATGCAGTTCCAGTTCAATATACCAATTCTTGGAGTTTTGATGGTGGTTTCTGATTGGAATGTGATCAGGAACCTTCAAGGAAGCTAATGGAATAGGTTTTGTGCTTTGAATCGCCCTCTAACAATGATTTCAGAATTGCCTTTTTTTAGAGAAAAATTCAAGTTTGAATCTTGTGTTTCTGAGCAGCTGCGCCTCTTGCATCATTAGGGTTATGATCATGCTTATGTACTGAGTCTATTAGGTCACAAAAACTCAATCAAATCTCTTGTAATCATTGTTTTGGAAATTTGATTTTCTTAAGGATCTTTTCATATCTTTTCCATGTGCATTTGATTCAAATCATATCCAATTGCTCCAATTCTTTCCACATTTAGCTAAGCACGAAATATTGAGCATAAAACATGTATAAAAAGATTGGTTAGGTCAAGTTAGATATTTTTCATATATTTAAATGATTTAAATGAATTAATATGAATAATAATTCAAATAAATAAATAAAAAAATGAGAAAATACTTCCCTTTGGGCCAAGTGGTCGTGCACATGCTTGGAATGATGAATCATGGAAGAAAAATGGGCCCATTAGCAATTTTAGGTCATTTGAATCAAAGTTGACTTTTCAAAATATCCAAAAATTTCCCAACTTCCACAAGGCATAACTTGCTCAATTTTTAAGCTTTTCTCATGTTCTTGGACATTTTGGAAAGGTCTTTGAGTCCTCTAACCAATGCCTTTGGTCCCATGTCATTTTGATTTACCAATCTCAAGTTATGGCCTTTGACTTAAAGTCCCTTTTTGTTGACTTTTGAAAATGACCTATAATGTTGAAATTGATAACTTTTTGTGAGAGCATTTCTTGGACTTGAAGTATGAAGATGAGTTGTAGGAAATGTCTTTCTCTTCAAAATGAGCTTTGGATGGAATTTTTCTGATAATCCATGTGAAAGTTATGCCCTGGTCAATTTCAGTTGACTTTTTCAACTGTCCAAATAAGGAAACTTTTGCATCTTGATGATTTCTGAGCCAAATTTTGAGAATCATGATCAAGCATTGATCAAATGATGTTTGTGGCTTCAAAATGATATGTTGACCAAAAATTTGAACTTTTGACTGTCAAATGACCATTTTGCCCCTACAGTTGACTGTAGTGCAATTTAGGGTTTTGACTGTGCAATTTTGAGCTGAATGCCTTGAAACTTGATATGAGGATGCTTGACCATATTTGTAGGCATATGAGACTTGATTGGGCCTTTTAAAACTTCATTTTCTTGATCAGAACTCAAACCCTAGTTTTGACTGTATAGGAGACTTTTGCACTGTGCAACCCTTGGGGAATTTTGAGGCTTGGCTTGGCAATTTCTTGAAGAATATGGGAGGGCAAATTTTGGGGTACAACAGTTGCCCCTGTTCAATCTTCTTAGACTTGAGGATGCAGATTGGCTGACGTGCCTTTCGTAATCCGAGGGTGGAAGATGATTGAACACTAGAGTGCCCAGAAATTTGCGCTCACATAGTAGCAGTGATGATGGGAATGGGCTTATAGATGCCATTTGGAGATTACTGGATAGGATGATGGGCTTATATATGCCATCTGGATGTTGATCGCGTAGGAGATTCCTTAGCGAGAACCTGCATACCTGCAAAAGAACAAATGCGTACCTGACACGTTGCAGGAGCTGGTTTTCAGATGCTTGGTATAGATATGTCCTGACTGGTTGCAGGAGCTGAGTCTGGAGCTTCAAACGGCGATGAATGAACCAGGGATGGTTACTGCCTTAGCATGAATGGTAAGAGAATCTTGAGTGACTTTAACTTCAACAACGCTCGTTGAGAAAAATCTTGGGTGTCTTCTACTGGGATAAGAATCAGGAAGATCTTAGGGTCGATCTGACTGAACCAGAGAAGGCCTTTGACTGGATAAGCATCAGGAAAATCTTAGGGTCGATTTAACTGAACCGGATAAGGTCTTGGAATATCTTCAACTGGATAGGCATCAGGGAGATCTTAGGGTCGATCTGACTGAACCAGAGAAGGCCTTTGACTGGATAAGCATCAGGAAAATCTTAGGGTCGATTTAACTGAACCGGACAAGGTCTTGAAATATCTTCAACTGGATAAGCATCAGGGAGATCTTAGGGTCGATCTGACTGAACCAGAGAAGGCCTTTGACTGGATAAGCATCAGGAAAATCTTAGGGTCGATTTAACTGAACCGGACAAGGTCTTGAAATATCTTCAACTGGATAAGCATCAGGGAGATCTTAGGGTCGATCTGACTGAACCAGAGAAGGCCTTTGACTGGATAAGCATCAGAAAAATCTTAGGGTCGATTTAACTGAACCGGACAAGGTCTTGAAATGTCTTCAACTGGATAAGCATCAGGGAGATCTTAGGGTCGATCTGACTGAACCAGAGAAGGCCTTTGACTAGATAAGCATCAGGAAAATCTTAGGATCGATTTAACTGAACCGGACAAGGTCTTGGAATATCTTCAACTGGATAAGCATCAGGGAGATCTTAGGGTCGATCTGACTGAACCAGAGAAGGCCTTTGACTGGATAGGCATCAGGAAAATCCTAGGGTCGATTTAACTGAACCGGACAAGGTCTTGAAATATCTTCAACTGGATAGGCATCAGGGAGATCTTAGGGTCGATCTGACTGAACCAGAGAAGGCCTTTGACTGGATAGGCATCAGAAAAATCTTAGGGTCGATTTAACTGAACCCGACAAGGTCTTGAAATGTCTTCAACTGGATAAGCATCAGGGAGATCTTAGGGTCGATCTGACTGAACCAGAGAAGGCCTTTGACTGGATAAGCATCAGAAAAATCTTAGGGTCGATTTAACTGAACCGGACAAGGTCTTGAAATATCTTCAACTGGATAAGCATCAGGGAGATCTTAGGGTCGATCTGACTGAACCAGAGAAGGCCTTTGACTGGATAAGCATCAGAAAAATCTTAGGGTCGATTTAACTGAACCGGACAAGGTCTTGAAATATGATTGAGAATTTCAACTGCATCTTTCCTGAAAGGTAAAGGTCAGTCGTATGCAATGCATGATATGGATCAAGCAATGATGTTCTCAACATAAATGAGATTCGTATGATATAATGCGTATATGCATGCTATAATGATGTATGTGATGTTTATGTATGTGTTTTTTGTTTAGGAAAGTAAATCCTTGACGGGTGCCGGGAAGTCACTCCTGGGCTGATATTGAAGAATAAGCTTTTACTCTCGCTGGGGATGATAGTTGCGAGAATACCGGTAGGAGAAAATGACTCCGTTGAGGAATAAACTTGGCAAATGGAAGATTCTGCGGGGAGAAAAATACTCTAGCGACCATGCTGGGAAGTGATACTCTGTGGGAAGAGGGATGCCTTGCTGAGTGTAGATAATAATTTGCTGGGGATAGGAAGACTTTGTCGACGACGCTCTTTCCGTGGCTTTTGGCTGAGGATAACCCAGTTATATCCTATTAAGGAAATAACTCTTAAAATAAAATCGGGCGACGCGTTCGTGCTCTGCGAGGGGATAAGCTTCCAGAATTTACTGGGGATAAGCTTACTGCTTGGGGAGATGAATTCCAACTTTCCTGGGGAAACTGGATTGGACTCTTCTGGGGAGTTTTGGAATTGCGGGGGAGTGATTCCTTGGAATGTTGATATACCGCCGGGGAACAATCTTTAGGCCGAGATTGTCGGGGATGCTTGTTAAGAATATATGCTGCTGGGGAAGTATTGAGATCTACGGGAGGATACTCAATTTCCTTGAGATTTATCAACTCTGCTTGGGGAAGAATGTATTGACTTGCTGATTTACTCTCTGGGGAATTAAGGTATCTGGTTATATTCTTTAGCTGAACCTACCTTGGAGGATAGAACAATTAGACTGCTCAGACAACTCTTTTATTGCCCCTGTTTCTAGTGTCACCTGCAATTGATTCCTTTGTTTCGTATGCAGATATTTATGAGTTAGCAAACTATTGTCAATGCATATATCACAAATTGAACCTTGGACGTTCTTCGCAAAACAAAACAGAAAAAGAAAAACACTTGGCACGTTTAACTGAGAAGTATATTTGTATTGATTTTGAATGGCCTGTGAATAGGCGTTTTGTGTACAAGAGGCTGACGTCCTAGTAAGGGAATGCCGCCGAACAAAAGAGTTTATACAAATTTTGTACAACAGAAAATAAAACAGCTATGTGAAATGAATGATCCCACTGGGTTTCAACTCTGCTATTGCCTTTATAACTCCGAGCGTCTCATCACTTGATGACCTTGGTTGAAGGTGAAGCTGACTGATCGATGTCGTCTGAACTTGATGTAGATACCGGATTCTGGATGCAAAGTGATCAATGAGACATAGTATTACGCTTTTATCCCTAATTTTTGCCTGGACTGCCCTTTCGGGTTTTCAGTCCACCGGGATACCCATTTTTGCCCAAGCTGCCTTTTCAGGTTTTCGACTTGCCGGGTGTACAGATTTTTCATTTTCATCCCTTCATTTTGCCCGAACCCTTTTGGTTCGACGGGAAGACCTAATTTTTGCCTAGGCATGTCAGCCTAGCGGGTCTTTTTTATGCGTAGTATCTTTTTACTATGTCTGCATTGGCGGGGTGAGGAAGGTCGTCACCATCCATGTTGGTCAATATCATGGCTCCTCCTGAGAACACATGTTTAACCACAAATGGCCCTTCGTACGTAGGGGTCCATTTGCCCCTTGGATCACTCTGAGGAAGGATGATTCTCTTGATTACCAGATCCCCAACTTGATATTCCTGTGGTCTGACTTTTTTGTTAAATGCCCTGATCATCCGTTTCTGATACGTCTGACCATGACAGATAGCAGCAAGTCTCTTTTCATCAATGAGGTTGAGTTGATCAAGTCGTGTCTGGATCCAATCATCTTCGTTCAGGTTTGCATCCTTCATTATCCGGAGAGAGGGTATTTGTACTTCGATCGGTAAGACTGCCTCCATGCCATAAACCAGAGAGAAAGGAGTTGCCCCGGTTGACGTCCTAGCTGAGGTACGGTACCCATGTAGAGAGAACGGTAACATCTCGTGCCAATCTTTATAAGTCACTGTCATTTTCTGCACGATTTTCTTGATGTTCTTATTTGCTGCTTCTACAGCCCCATTCATCTTCGGTCTGTAAGGAGAAGAATTGTGGTGCTGTATCTTGAACTGTTCGCAGAGCTCAGCAATCATCTTATTGTTTAGATTGGTACCGTTGTCTGTAATAATTCGCTCAGGGACGCCATATCGACAGATCAGGTTGTGCCGAATGAACCGTGCCACAACAGTCTTGGTTACCATAGCATAGGATGCTGCCTCAACCCACTTCGTAAAATAATCAATCGCCACCAGGATGAAGCGATGTCCATTAGATGCCGTAGGTTTTATCTCGCCGATCATGTCTATGCCCCACATTGCAAACGGCCAAGGTGCAGTCAGAACATTCAGGGGAACCGGAGGAACATGCACCTTATCTGCATAGATCTGGCACTTATGGCATGTCCTGGAGTGTTGGTAGCAGTCAGCTTCCATTGTGGACCAGTAATATCCTGCCCGTAGGATCTTCTTAGCCATAGTGTGTCCACTGGAATGTGTACCAAAGGTCCCTTCATGTAGCTCTTCCATGATTCCTTCTGCTTCAGTCTTATCCACGCAACGCAGTAAGGTTGAATCATGGTTTCGCTTGTACAAGATGCCGTTGCTAAGGAAGAACTTGGCTGCAAACCTCCTCAGGAATTTCTTATCATTGACAGAGGCACCTTCAGGGTATTCCTGAGTTTCCAGATATCTCTTCACTTCGTGGTACCAAGGCTTCTCAGTCACCAATTCAGTTTCGAGATCACAACAGTATGCCGGTTCGTCCAGTTTCCAGATGATGATCCGGGGAGCCTCATTATCCCATTTGACCTTGAACATAGAAGACATTGTAGCTAACGCGTCCGCTAACTGATTCTCTTCTCTTGGAAAGTGCTCAAAGGTTATCTCTGTGAAGTGGGGAATCAGGGTCAACACACATTCTCTGTAAGGAATCAGGTTTGGATGTTTCGTATCCCACTCTCCTTTGATCTGATTGATCACAAGAGCGGAATCTCCGAAGACACTTAGAAATTTGATCCTTAGGTCGATCGCAGCTTGAAGACCCATGATACACGCCTCATACTCTGCCATGTTGTTGGTACAGTTGAAACGTAGCCGGGCAGTGAGTGGAGTATGAGTACCTTGAGGAGATATGATTATGGCGCCGATACTGTTTCCCAAAGCATTGGAGGCTCCGTCAAAGTGCATAGACCATCGGGATCCTGGTTCAGGTCCTTCATCCGGTCCAGGTACTTCACAATCAGTTACTATCATGATGCTTTCATCCGGGAATTCGAAGTTCATTGACTGATAATCATCTACAGCTTGATGTGCCAGGTGGTCTGCCAATACACTTCCCTTGATGGCTTTCTGGGTTGTATATTGAATGTCGTATTCCGTCAAGATCATTTGCCATCTTGCAATCCTCCCAGACAGAGCGGGCTTTTCGAATATGTACTTTATGGGATCCATTTTTGAGATCAACAAAGTAGTGTGAGTCAGCATATACTGTCTCAGCCGGCGAGCAGCCCATACCAAAGCGCAACAAGTTTTCTCAAGCAGTGAGTATCGGGTCTCACAGTCGGTAAACTTTTTGCTAAGGTAATAAATGGCATGCTCTTTTCGGCCAGACTCGTCATGCTGCCCCAACACACACCCCATTGAGTTGTCAAGCACTGTTAGATATAGTATCAGAGGTCTCCCTTCCACCGGTGGCATAAGGATAGGTGGTTCTTGGAGATACTCTTTGATTCTGTAGAAAGCAGCCTGACATTCATCATTCCAACGTACTACCTGATCTTTCTTCAGCAGCTTGAAGATTGGCTCACAGGTAGCGGTCAGATGCGAAATGAACCGAGCAATGTAATTCAGGCATCCTAAGAAGCCTCTGACTTCCTTCTCTGTCTTAGGAACTGGCATCTCTTGAATAGCTTTGACCTTAGCAGGGTCCACTTGAATTCCCTTATCACTGACCACAAAGCCTAATAACTTTCCAGATCTTACCCCGAAGGTGCACTTGTTCGGGTTCAATCTCAGCTTGTACAGTTTCAACCGGTCAAACAACTTCTGCAGATGATCTAGGTGCTCTTCCTCAGTCTGGGACCTAGCAATCATGTCGTCAACATACACTTCGATCTCATGATGGATCATGTCATGAAATAAGGCGACCATGGCACGTTGGTAGGTTGCCCCAGCGTTTTTCAACCCGAATGGCATGACCTTGTAACAGAAGGTGCCCCACTGAGTAACAAATGTAGTCTTCTCCATGTCTTCAGGTGCCATCTTGATCTGATTGTAACCTGAAAAGCCATCCATGAAAGAGAATACTTTGTGCTGAGCCGTATTATCAACAAGGACATCAATGTGAGGTAAGGGGAAGTCATCTTTGGGGCTGGCCCTGTTCAGATCCCTGTAGTCGACACACATTCTGACCTTACCGTCCTTCTTAGGTACCGGCACCACATTAGCGACCCACTGAGGGTAAGAAGTCACTGCAAGGAACCCGGCATCAAACTGTTTCAAAACCTCGGCTTTAATCTTCTCAGACATCTCTGGACGCATCCGACGGACCTTTTGCTTAACTGGAGGGCAGTCTTCCTTAGTTGGCAAATGATGGACCACAATATCGGTATCCAACCCGGGCATGTCTTCGTAGGACCAGGCAAAGATCTCCATATAATCATGTAACATCTTGGTTAACCGTTGCTTCACGCTGAGCTCTAGGTTGGCACCAATCTTTACCTCTTTTCTATCCGCCTCAGTACCCAGGTTTATGGTTTCCACTGGCTCTTCATGGGGTTGAATTACCCTCTCTTCCTGAAGCAACAGTCTTGCAAGCTCGCCAGGCACTTCGCAATCATCTTCACCTTCGTCTTCGGCTAAGTTGATCGGATTTTCGAAGTCATAATTGGCAGTAGCAGAGTTGTTATCAGTGAGATCCAGAGTGGATTGAAACCTGTATGAGTGAGTGTGTGTGTAAATACAGCTGTTTTGAAAATTATGTAAAGGAAAAGAAAGACAGAAAAGGAGCACAATATTTGCAATGCGAAAAATACGTCCAAGATTTTCATTCATGATATATGAAATGACAGTTTGTATGCCCTCACAAATAGAACCACGGTGCCTCGGGTAAGACACCGGGCCATAGAGTTTACATTGTTTATTACAAAATAACGAAACAAAGAAATTTATTACTTAGTAACAAGAGAAACAGCTAAGTTGTCCTTTGCACTCCAATTGTTAGATCCGCCGTTGGTTGCCGGGTAGATCCAGCTATCAAACTCAGCATCGTCCACTTCGTCTTCGTCCCCAATAGCATTTACTCCATGAGCAGGTAGGGGAGCTGTCACTACATTAGGTTTCTCATATGCCTCAAACTGTACCTCCTGGGCGTCAATAAGGTCCTGCAGCTTGTTCTTTAACGCCCAACAGTCATCAGTAGAGTGCCCCGGGCTATCTGAATGGTAGGCACAACGAGCATTCGGGTTGTACTTGGGGGATGCAGTATTTGGAAACTTCGGCGCCTCCCTGACAGCCACTAAGTTGGTTGAGAGCAACTGTGGCAGGATCTGCGACAAAGTCATGCTTAAGCGGGTGAATTCTCTCCGGGGTCTTTCAACCTTTTGGGGATTAGTTGGCCGAGGAGCGGCAGCAGGCTTAGCAATTATTACCGCACTGACAAATTGGTGGTGTTCAGATCTCTCTGATCTCCTGGAACCATATACGGCACTAGACTCCTTCTTGAAGGGTTTCTTCTCAGAACTAGATGATGCACCCTTCGGAATTTTTCCAGATTTTAACCCAGCTTCAATCCTTTCTCCAGTCAAGATTAGATCAGTGAACCCTGCAGACGAATTCCCGATGAGATGGTTGAAAAATAGCCCAGATAGGGTCCCCAAGAACATGTCTACCAACTCCCGATCAGTCAATGGTGGCTGCACCCTACCAGCCAGGTCTCTCCACTTCTGAGCGTACTCTTTAAAACCTTCGCTTGCACCTAACGACATACCCTGGAGTTGGGTACGTGTGGGGGCAAGGTCGGCATTATACTGATACTGCTTGTAGAAAGCAGTAGCCAACTCCTCCCAGTTACGAACCTTGGTCCCATCCAGCTGATAGAACCATTCGAGATGAGTCCCTGAAAGACTCTCCTAGAAGAAGTGGATCCATAAATTCTTATCCGCAGAGTACGGCTGAATTTTCCGAACATAGGACCTTAGATGCAGCTTGGGGCAAGACGCCCCGTCATACTTAGAGAAGGATGGTGCTTTGAATTTATGAGGGATAATCACACCAGTTGACAAACCCAGATCTCCGAAATCCAGCCCAGGTACCTGTTGAACCTCCATAGCCTTCAATCTGTCTTCCAGTTGCTTATACCTGTCTTCTGCAGGAGGGTACTGCTCTTCATCAAAATCTGTCTCGTTGTCGGAGACTACCGGACTAGGAACCCTTGCTTCTGCCTGAGGAGAATTCTTGTCAACATAAGAACCAGCCTCTTCCTGTTGCAGAGTATTGTTAAACCTTCGGCCCGAGTTGAACAGAACAGTTCTTCTCTTCTTCTTCTTCTCCTTCTTCAGGAGCATAGCCTTCAGTTCTTCTTGGCCTTGAGCCAGACCCTTGATTAATTCCTGGAATTGTGCATTCTGCACCTGAAGAGCCTTGATTGATGTCTCAGTTGATGAAGAATCAGTATTCATGATGCTGAAATAAACAGCGAAGAACTGTGAGCAACCTGAAAAGAGGAAAAACTTGTTATGCACATGATGAATGAGATGTGTTTATGCAATGCATTCAAGGGTTCGAAAGTTCAAATTTGTTGTAGACAAAAAGGAACACACGTTATCATTTAAGGAAATCATTGTTTAATACATCAAAGCCTCATGGGCAAAAGTACAAAAATCAAATCAATCCCAAAATACACTGCGCATCCTCTTCGGAGCTATGTAGGTGTTGAGATTCCTCTCCTCATGCAACAGGCGGGTGAGCTCCAAGACCTTCTTTTCACTGGCCTGTAGACTAGTCTCCAGAGAATTCCTTTCCTCCTTAAGCTGGATCCAGCTCTTCTGCATCTCTTCCCAGGATGTGGGCATATCAGGGTGCTGAATAGTGTAGGACACTTCCCCTTCCAAGACTGGTTCTTTGATTACTGGGAGCATATGAGGATAAGGCATCACTAACTTCTGAGAGCGGGCGCGTACCCACTTGAGATAAGGTTCCAACGGGATGGAATTCCTATGACCCAGTGTCTTGCTGTCTATCCTACTGGGCATCCTCCAAGCTCTGATAAATCTCTGGCGAAGTCCTTGAGTATCGTTGTCCAAGTCAAAAACTATGTCAGGAATTAACATGTCATGAGGACCATCCCTCCGAGCATAACCAAACTGTCTCCAAGCCAGGCATGGGCTATAAGTAATACCTCCTCTGATTCCAAGTAAAGGAACATTAGGGTATTCCCCGCAACGATCAATGATAGTGACATCTTCTCTGGACCTAGGGCACCAATGTATATCTGCATGTGTAAGAGTCATCAACCGTTGTGACCATCTCAAACCCCGCTCATTCTTCAAGACTGATTGTGGAAGGTGCGAAATAAACCACCTTCCCAGGAGAGGAGTGCAACACATAAGGACACCTCTTTTTCTCATGGTTCGAGTGTAACATGAGTGAAGGATGTCCCCCAGCAACGTAGGTATAGGATTCCTGGACATAAAGATCTGGACAGCACTGATATCGATAAGCTGATCTGGGTTAGGGAACAACACCAAACCATAGACAAGAAGGGCTACCACTTCTTCAAAAGCTTGCAAGTCAAGGGAGTTCCAACATTTATGGGCCTTTTCAAACAGAAACCTGGCTAAGAACCCTTTGATACCACTTCTAACTTCCCAATGTCCCTTGAGGTCAGATGACTGTAGGTGCAAGGCTTTAGCAATCTCTTCCAGCTTAGGTTCCCTTTCTGTACCGTTGAAGGGTAGCTGATCAAGGATAGGGATCTTCAGGAGCCGGGAGAACTCCTCCAATGTAGGTACCAACTGATAATCCAAGAAGGTAAAACAGTGATGCAGAGGATCAAAGAACTGGAACAGGACCTTTATCATATCTTCCTCAATGTTGGTGTTGACCAAGCTGATGAGGCTTCCATGTCTTTCACTGAATGAAGAGTTCTCGGGAATCCTGGATATAAGTTCCTTAAGCTGAGGAGGGATCCTTACAAGACCGATTTGAATTGTCTTTCTACGAACAGTTTCCATGTCCTACAAAACAAGAACAAAGATGAAAATTCGAACCCCTGAAATGGTTAGTCAATGCATATGATGCTGGATGATGTCATGATGCTATGATTAAACACACCACAAGTAGATACAAAGGCAAACATGGTAAGGCACACAAGTCACACAAGGCAAGCCCCTAAAGTTTAGGCCAGCATGAGGTCTAGGTACTACCCTCTTTCAGTTTGTTGGTTCATACCTGTCCTAATCAAAAGTAACCGGGTTCTTAGAGGATCCCAATATCATTGACTACCCTCAATCGGTCATAACTCCAGCATCACAATCTTTTCTTGCGGCCAGAACCATCACGAGAGTTTAGCCTCAATGGGCGTAGCATACTGCTACTGTTCTAATGGCCAAGTTGTGTCAATTAAGGTTCTAAGGTTGTTGGTGCTTAATGACTCCTTAGAAGACCCATATTCTCCTCGTTGCGACACAAGGGATATCGGTACAGACCAAGGTGCCACACCAACGTAGCCACTGCTTCACCCGTGTTGGTCTACGTCGGACGGGTCCCTCACAGCTTATGCTACCTAAACAGGGTATCCCCAGATCCGGGTTAGGATCTATGTATCTCCGATGCAACCCACAATAGTAAAGCAAGCAAATCAATACAAGTGAAAACACAGTTATGAACTAGCCCTAAGGTACACCTCACTTTAAAAATATCCCCAGCAGAGTCGCCAGTTCTGTGATCGGTGGATCTGGAACTGACTGTTTAAAGCTGGTTCGCGAAATGTCGCGGAAGCAAGAGTCGCCACCGTCTTTTATTTTCTCCAAATGGAAAGGACAAAAGCACAGAAAAATTCCTTAAAGAGATCGCTCTCGGTTCGGGAGGTAGGTTATAGAAAGGGAAGGTGTTAGCACCCTTTATATCCATGGTTATCCATGGGCTCTTAGATACTTGCTCATTTGTGTTTTCAAAAATGGTTTGTTTGCTTTTCAACTGTGGGTTTTAAAAAGTTTCTTTAAAAATTTCAGTTCGACTCTTGTATCAGTCCTCGAGAGTGTTTGAAAAATTGTTTTGAAAGCTTTTGAAAAGTGTCGGTGTGAAAAGATTTTTGTTTGTTTTTGAAGAGAGCAAGTATCTACGAGAACCTACCTACCATAAGGAATTCGTCTGTGTAAATGTCCTTTAAAGTAGTGCCATCCCACCATTGAGAGGTAGGTAGCACCACCGTTGGAGGTGTTCGGGTCAATTCGAGGTTCGGGACATGGTGATCACCAGAGCAATGGGAAGACACCTTAGAAGCTACCCTCATGCCAGGTTCCCGGATCATGAGGACTTACTAAGACATCCTCTACTCGACGATCACCTTTCGAGGCAAGGCAACAGTGAGGCGTACCCTAGGGGTGGTGTGTGCGATTCGTGTGTCGTTTTCATTTGTATTTATCTTGTCATGTTATTGGTGTTCTACGCTTGTTTTTATTTTTGTCCATACATTCTTTCATGTTCTTTGTTAACAGTTAAAATACTTGCGGGAAAGTAAAAAATCTAAGCTATTACAAAAGGCGCGGGTCCACATCGCCGAAATTAAACCGGACCCGATTTGACAGAAAAGTAAAGAAAATTAAAAGTGCGAAAAGTAATTAAATTACAAAGCTTCGGGAGAGATACATAAGTATTTAAACGGAAAAATAAAATAAATATGCGAAATAAAAGAATTATCGAAACGAGGGCGTTGGACCCTTTTGCAAAATTAAAATTAATGAGGAATTAAAAATTAAAAGAAAGTAAGAATTTGTTTTTGGTATTTTTATGTTTTTTAAGATTTAATAGAAAAAAGAAGGGATAAATTAAAATTAAAATAGAAGGCAAACCCTAATTCTAATTATTTTTAAGTTATTAAGAAAGCATTAAAATTCAACCTAAATTAAACCTAATTCTTTTTTATGTACAATTTTAATTATGAAAATAAAATATTGTGAAAAAGAAAAATTAAAAGGAATAAAATTTATTAAACCTAATTCTACATTTTTTTATATTTTTATTATGAAAAGAATTAAAGTTGCAACCTAAATTAAAACTAAATTTATTTACATACAATTTGTTTATGAAAATAATTAAAATAAAATACTTATTATATTTTTCATCTTTTTCTGATTTTTATGAGGTTTTTTGTATTTGGTAAAAATAATTAATTAATTAAATCAAAACAATAAAAATAAAATAATGATTTGAAAATAAAATATAAGAAAAGATATAGAAAATTGCAAACCAGGGGGGGTTCAGTCCCAAATTAGGAGGTATGGCCCAAGCAATTTCTGGCCCAATAAGCATGGCCTTGTTGACTTTTTCTGGGAACGTACACATGCGTTGACTTGGATTCACCGTGTTCTCCAATCTGCACCTTTGGATTGCTTTTGAGATGAACGTGGCAAGGCCTGATTTGGAGGCGCATGGTGTACCTCAGCAAGGAATCTGCACGTGATTGTTAATTGAAGAAAAATAAATGGAAAGAGTGAAGACCTGGGATCGAACCCAGGTCATTCACCTTGCAAGTCACCACGTGCGCCACTGAGCCATATCAACGCGTTTGATATACAAATAACAAATAAATAATAAAAAGAAAAACAAACGCGTTAGTGGATCCAGCGCGCGAATTTCAAACAGGCCTATCACCCCTTGCCACGACTCCATCTTCTTCGTGTGTTTTTTATTTTTCTGAAACAAGAACATTAAGCCACGGTTTTTTAACTGTTCTCCTAGGCATGCTTTGGAAAAATAGCGATTAAGCCTAGGAGGTCCATAAATTAGGCGCGAGTATGGCATCTTCTTCGTCCAGTCATGACGATTCCAATGGTGGTGGCCTTGAGTCCTAATTTTTCCTTTTTGCAAAAGCCCCAATTTCCAACCCTGTAAACCCTAGAAATCGAACATGGCGAAATCTCGTATACAGCATAATAATTCAATTAAACATAATGGTTAGCTTTAAAACATCATAATGAACATGAATCAATGAATAAATTTCACAAATAATGCATGGAATATGATATACGATTATGAATTTTCCTTGATGCAGTTCTAGTTCAATATACCAATTCTTGGAGTTTTGATGGTGGTTTCTGATTGGAATGTGATCAGGAACCTTCAAGGAAGCTAATGGAATAGGTTTTGTGCTTTGAATCGCCCTCTAACAATGATTTCAGAATTGCCTTTTTTTAGAGAAAAATTCAAGTTTGAATCTTGTGTTTCTGAGCAGCTGCGCCTCTTGCATCATTAGGGTTATGATCATGCTTATGTACTGAGTCTATTAGGTCACAAAAACTCAATCAAATCTCTTGTAATCATTGTTTTGGAAATTTGATTTTCTTAAGGATCTTTTCATATCTTTTCCATGTGCATTTGATTCAAATCATATCCAATTGCTCCAATTCTTTCCACATTTAGCTAAGCACGAAATATTGAGCATAAAACATGTATAAAAAGATTGGTTAGGTCAAGTTAGATATTTTTCATATATTTAAATGATTTAAATGAATTAATATGAATAATAATTCAAATAAATAAATAAAAAATGAGAAAATACTTCCCTTTGGGCCAAGTGGTCGTGCACATGCTTGGAATGATGAATCATGGAAGAAAAATGGGCCCATTAGCAATTTTAGGTCATTTGAATCAAAGTTGACTTTTCAAAATATCCAAAAATTTCCCAACTTCCACAAGGCATAACTTGCTCAATTTTTAAGCTTTTCTCATGTTCTTGGACATTTTGGAAAGGTATTTGAGTCCTCTAACCAATGCCTTTGGTCCCATGTCATTTTGATTTACCAATATCAAGTTATGGCCTTTGACTTAAAGTCCCTTTTTGTTGACTTTTGAAAATGACCTATAATGTTGAAATTGATAACTTTTTGTAAGAGCATTTCTTGGACTTGAAGTATGAAGATGAGTTGTAGGAAATGTCTTTCTCTTCAAAATGAGCTTTGGATGGAATTTTTCTGATAATCCATGTGAAAGTTATGCCCTGGTCAATTTCAGTTGACTTTTTCAACTGTCCAAATAAGGAAACTTTTGCATCTTGATGATTTCTGAGCCAAATTTTGAGAATCATGATCAAGCATTGATCAAATGATGTTTGTGGCTTCAAAATGATATGTTGACCAAAAATTTGAACTTTTGACTGTCAAATGACCATTTTGCCCCTACAGTTGACTGTAGTGCAATTTAGGGTTTTGACTGTGCAATTTTGAGCTGAATGCCTTGAAACTTGATATGAGGATGCTTGACCATATTTGTAGGCATATGAGACTTGATTGGGCCTTTGAAAACTTCATTTTCTTGATCAGAACTCAAACCCTAGTTTTGACTGTATAAGAGACTTTTGCACTGTGCAACCCTTGGGGAATTTTGAGGCTTGGCTTGGCAATTTCTTGAAGAATATGGGAGGGCAAATTTTGGGGTACAACAGCCGTCTTTAAAAATCTGATTAGAGCTTTAGCATGAGCTTCTGAACAAAGCAGCAGGGCCAACATAGAGATCTTTGAGGGGGTTTGCCCCAGTTGTTCCAAGACATCATAATCGCTTTTCTTGATTATTTTCAAAATCTCTTCCATTTCTTTTTGATAGGTCTCAGGGATGACCAATGGCTGAGCCCTTGTCCTTACAGGATCTTCTCGGATCCCTTTCCCTCTATCATCAGCAGCAGCTGAGGGGACAACCACAGGAGTCACAACTTCTTCAATAATTGGAGTTCTTGCAGATATGTTTACCGGTACAGGGGTAACCTTAGGAGCAGCTGAGGGTCCGAAGATTGCCTTTGGAGGGGCAATCTCCGGAGAGAAAATTCTTCCATTGCGGGTGATTTTACTCATTCCAGCAATGTTTCCAATGTCAGAAGTCCCTTCATCAGAACTCTCTTCAGTTGATTCAATTTGCTTAATACCGTGGTAGTAGATTTCTCCACCATAGTTCCACGGTACTGAACTGTCGGACTTGTACGGGACGGGCCTGGGCAAGGTTATCTTCAAAGGTACAGTCTTCGGAGCGGATGTAATCTTAACAGGTCTTTTTGATACCTTGGAAAGATTGGCGGATATGGTAATTATTGAAACATCATTGACAGGAGTCGGTGTAACAGGAGTCTTTTCAAAAAGGATTTCTTGGTTATCCATTAGGCGTTGGATGCCTAACTTCAACAATGGACAATCGGTTGGTAAGGATGAACAAAGGACGCAATCTTCTTCACAACCTGGGAAAATCTAAGCCTTCAGCAAATTCAACATGATTATCGGTAGCGGAGTCATCAAATCATCAACAGTAGCAACAAAAAGGTCTTCTTCAACAACATGGGCATTGTGGCCATGCTTTGGCATTGGAGCAGAGATTACATTCGGTTTTTCAGGGGCGTCGAATTCAACTTCTTTAGCGTCTATTAAATCCTGAATCTTATTCTTGAGGGCCCAACAATTGTTGGTGTCGTGCCCCAAGTTATCTGAATGATAAGCACACTTGACGTTTGAATGGTAGTAAGGAGAGGATGTATTCGGATTCTTCGGGGTCTCTTTCAGACTGGTAAGGTTTAACTTCAAAAGATGGGGTAGAACCTGAGCGGGAGTCATGTTTATCCGGGTGAATTGTCGTACAGGCCTTTCCACCCTTGCTTGGTTGGTTCTGGGTTGATTGTTTCTGGGCTTATCAGCTGCAGACTTCTGAATCATTACGGCCCCCACCACTGGCCGGCGCTCAACTCTTCCTTGACCTCTTTGGGAGTAGACAGATGAGACTTCCTTCTTTGTTGGAAAAGTCTTTTTGATGGCAGCGGAAACAGATGCATCCTTTTGAATTTTCCCGCTCTTTATGCCGGCTTCAACTCTCTCACCAGTTAGAATCAACTCAGTGAACCCCGCAGACGAACTTCCAATAAGGTGATTGAAAAAGGGACCTGACAGTGTACCCAAGAACATGTCTACTAGCTCCCTCTCAGATAGAGGTGGTTGCACTCGTCCCGCCAAGTCTCTTCATTTCTGAGCATACTCTTTGAAACCTTCATTTGATACTGCTTATAGAAGGCAGCCGCCAAATCTTCCCAATTATGCACATCAGACCTCTTCAACTGGTAAAACCAATCCAGCTCCGTCCCCGATAAACTGTCTTGGAAGAAATGAACCCACAAGTCTTTGTCAGAAGAATGTGGTTGAATTTTCCTGACATAAGATCGTAGGTGCATCTTGGGACAAGACAAACCATCGTACTTAGCAAAAAGAGGCACCTTAAACTTAGGAGGGATTACAATTCCAGAAACCAACCCTAACTCTTCAAAGTCTAGCCCAGGCACTCTCTGTATCTCCATGGCAACTAGACGCTCTTCCAAGTTCTTGTATTTGTCATCTGCGGGAGGGTACTGCTGTTCAGAATAGTCTTCATCCTCGTCCTCTTCAGCTTCAGATTCAGATGGCACTGCAGCTCCTTTACCTCCCTCTTCAGATGTTGATGGGAAATCTAGGACCCTTCTGGCTTGACCTTCAAATCTTCTGCCCAAGGTAGCCACACCAGCTCTCTTCTTTTTCTTTTTCTCCTTTTCCTTTTCCAGTAGAGTTTTGAGCTCCTCCTGCCCCTTAGCCAAGGTCAGGAGTAGCTGTTGAAACTGTGAATTTTGCGCTTGCAAGTCTTTGACCGTTTGTTCAATATCCATCTTGCTGAAATAAACAGCAGAGAGATGAGGAAACTTGGTGTGAATACCTGTTTATGCATATGATGAATGATATGTATTCATGTAATTCATTCAAGGATTCAGAAATTCAGATTTGTTTTAAACAAAAAAGGAACACACGTCATATTAATAAGATAGAATTTGTTAGTACATCAATGCCCCATGGGCAAAATAATACAAAATTCTAAGGTAAAAAGACGTTGCGCATCCTCTTTGGTGCAATATAGGTGTTGAGAGTCTGCTCTTCGTGAAGTTGACGAGTGAGTTCCAAAACCTTCTTCTCGCTGGCGTAGAATTGGGCTTCAAAAGTATCGCGTTCTCCCTTGAGTTGTATCCAACTCCTTTGTAAATCTTCTAGTGATGTTGGCATGTCAGGATGTAAGAGGGTGTATGGAACCTCTCCTTCCATAACAGGCTCTTTAATCATAGGGAGAATGTAGGTGTGATCGGTGGAAATAGAACTGACTGTTTTGGAATGCTGGTTCACGTTTGCGTTCTGCAAAATGTCGCGGTAAGCAAGAGTCGCCACCGTCTTTTATTTTCTCCAACAAGGAAAGGACAAAAGCCCAACAAAATTCCTTTTCGAGATGTTTCTCGGGTTCGGGAGGTAGATTATAGAAAGGGAAGGTGTTAGCACCCTTTCTATCCGTGGTTATCCACGGGCTCTTAGGTACTTGCTCACTATGTTTTCAAAAATGTTTTGCTTTTCTTGTGTTTGTGGGTTTTGAAAAGAGTTTTGTTTGAAAACTTCGATTTAACTCTTGTTTCTGTCCTCAAGAGTGTATGAAGTGTTTGTTTGAAAACTTTTGTCAGAAAAGTGTAGGTGCAAAAAGTATTTTTGTTTTGAAAGAGCAATTACCTGAGAACCTCTACCTACTCAAAAGAAATTAAGCTGTGTAAATGTCCTTTAGACAGTACTATCCCACTATTGAGAAGTAGGTAGCACCGTCGTTGGAGTTTTTCGGGTCAATTCGATTATAGGGACATGTGGTCACCAAAGCAATAGTAGGACGCCTTAGTGGTAACCCTAGTGTCTTAGATCATTTTTTATCGAGGCAACCGTTCCGAGGCAACTTTGATCTTTAGACAGGAGGGCGACCTCTAAAACACCCTATACTCAATGACCACGTCGAGGCAACCAAGTGAGGCGTACCCTAAGAGTGGCATGTGCGAGTGTGTCAGGTTTCATGTTAAGTTATCTTTGTACATGTTATGGTGAGATACGATTGATTTTAATTTAAGAGAGGTCTTGACATGCATAGCCTAGTTAGCATACATCTAGCAGTTAATAGTTGCGGAAAATAAAACTAAGCTATTACAAGGCGTCGGGTATTTACATCGCCAAAAACAAACCCTTGAAAAGTAAATTGTGGGAAATTAAATAAAAGCGATAAAAAGTCCTAATTAAAGCTATTACATCCTCGGAGAAAATACATAATTGGAAAATAACGAATCAAAAATAATCACGCGCGCGAAAATAATCGAATCGGAGAGTTTTTAGGGTTTTGACCCCTTTTGAGAAAGAAGGAAGTTTTACTATTTTGCATTAAATTAAATTAAACCTAGACTAATTAATTAATTAAAAGAAATATATTTGGTTTTTTAATGTCTCAAGGAAATAAAAAAAAATGATTAAAAGGTGTCAAGAACCCTAATTCTATGTTGATTTTAAATTATTGCAAAAAAGTTAGAATTATCCTAATTAAACTAAATTAGTTAATTATATTTATTTACAAAATAACTAATTAAAATTAATAAATAAAAATATCATATTTTTGTGTTTTTTCTGAATTTATTATAAAAAATTAATTTGGTTAATTTAAGTAATAATAATAATAGTTAATAATAAAAACAATTAAATAAATAAATATAAAGGAAGAAAAAAGAATGAACCCAGGGGGTGTTGGCCCAATTAGGAGGTGTGCTTGGAAATTTGTGGCCCAACAATATTCCAGTCCGTTTGACTTTTCTGATTACCCACACGCCTGTTGACTGGGGAGTATGGTGATCTCCCCTTCATGGCCATTGGATCTGAGTTTGGAGACACATGGCATGCTGAGCTTTGAGATGTATGGTATACCACCTTTGCAAGCTTTGCACAAGAACGCCTGAGGAAAAAGAACAAATAAACGTTTGGGGGACCTGGGATTCGAACCCAGGTCCCAAGGCTTCCAGATCAACACGCTAACCACTCAACCACCTGTGTCCTTTTATTATTATAATGATAAGCAATTATTATATTGGCAATCAACTCAATATGCTGTAAAAAAGAAAAATAACGTGCGCGCTTTCAAATTATCCAACCATGTGACGACACATCATCATCTTCTTCGTTCTTCTGTACAATTTAGAATAAGATAGCGGGGGTTTTTAACCCCCACTAACTAGCTGCACGAAAAATAGCGATTAGCACCATGGTACATATAAATATTTCGCGAGGGGTCAGTTGTGTTCGTCTTGGCCTAACGATCTCAACCATGTGTCTCACTAGTCTTGATTTTCCCTGGTTCAGAAAGCCCCAATTGAAAACTCAAGAACCCTAAAAAATCGTTCATGGCATCTTTTGATTCAGGGCGTTATAGTCTAATTAAACCATGCCATTAGCTTTGTATGGTCCCTAGCAACACAAATCAATCACAAGAACATGTTAAATATGCATGAATTACGAAATACGATCTTGAATAAAGAAGGCAAACCGTGAAACTGTAATCCTTGATTCTTTAAGCTTTGATGCCTGAATTGGATTGTAACACGTTCCTGGGATCTCCTGCAATGTATTTGAATGGTTAAAATGCCTTGAATTAGCCTAGGTTGCAGAAATCAGTTTTCACTTTTCTTGGTATTTCTTGAAATTGGACAAGGTCTTTATGCAGCTTTTTTCACGTTTTTTTTATCAGGGTTAGCTTGCATACATATAAAGGAAACAAATTAGGTCAAAAAATTGGATCCAATCCATGTGCATTCAAGTTTAAATCTTTGATTAGAAATCAAATATTTTTTATTCTTCATGATTGAATAATGTTGCCAAATATGAATTTTTGATATCTTTGACTTGTGCACAAATTTGCCAGCATGATTAGGTCCTATTTGCTTCACAAAAAGATTGAAAAAATCAAATCTTCTATTTTCCTACAATTTAAATTAATTAAATGAATTAATATTAATTAAAAATCCAATTAATCAATAAAAATAAGAAAATAAATTCCATTAAGCTTGATGGGTCGTACATAGGTCATGGATGAAGTTTCAAGAAGAGATTTGAGGCCCATTAGCAAAAATAAGGTATTTTGAGCAAAGTTGACTTTTGCAAATTCATGAAAATTTCCCAACTTCTCCAATGCACAACTTGCTCAATTTTGATCATATGACCATGTTCTTGGACATTTTGGAAAGCTCTTGAAGTCCTCTAACCAATGCCTTTGTCCCCATGTCATTTGGATTTACCAATCTCAAGTTATGGTCTTTGACTTAAAGTGCACTTTTGTTGACTTTTGAAATTGACCTATAATGTCAAAATTGGTAACTTCTTGTGAGAGCATTTCTTGAACTTGGAGTGTGAAGATGGATTGTAGGAAATTACATCCTCTTCAAAATGAGCATTGGATGGAATTTTTTTGACAAACCATGAAAAAGTTATGCCTTGGTCAAGATACAGTTGACTTTTCTACTGTCCAAAAATAGTAACTTTTTGCATCTTGATGATTTTTGAGCTATTCTTGTGGAATCATGATCAAGACTTGATCAAATGATGATTGTGAACTCAAAATAAGATGTTGACCAAAAATTCTGACTTTTGACTGCAAAATGACCATTTTACCCCTGCAGTTGACTGTGGGTCAAATGAGGCTTTTGACTGTGCAAATTGGCACTGTGAGTCTTGAGACTTGGCATGTAGGTGCTTGAGGATGCATATAGGCCCTTGAGACTTGATTTAACCATTGAAAACCTCAATTTCCTTGAAAGAACCAAAACCCTAATTTTGAACAGGCTTAGGAGGTGATTTGGCTGTACAACCCTTGAGCAATCTTGAGCCATTTGAGAATCAATCTTGACAAATCTTGAGGAATATGGGAGGGCAAATTTTGGGGTACAACAGTTGCCCCTGTTCAATCTTCTTAAACCTGAGGATGTAGATTGGCTTGCGTGCCTTTCGTGATCCGAAGGTGGAAGATGATTGAACACTAAAATGCCCAGAAATTTGCACTCGCATGGTGTAGTATCAGCAATGTGATGTCAGGAATGGGCTTACAGATTCCATTTGGAGAGATGATGGATAGGAGGATGGGCTTATAGGTGCCATCTGGAGATTGTTGGTAGAAGGATGGGCTTATAGATGCCATCTGGAGATTGTTGGATTGTAACTTTGTAAGTTGGAGAAAGGAACCTGTGTAGGGTTGCCTGATGATGAGTCCGTGTGAAACTACATCTGGAAGAGAAGGAACCGGTGTAGGGTTGCCTGATGATGAGTCTATGTGAAACTGCATCTTTGGAAAGAGAGAACCTGTGTAGGGTTTCTTGATGACGAGTCCGTGTAAAACTTCATTTTTGGAAAGAGAGAACCTGTGTAGGGTTTCTTGATGACGAGTCCGTGTAAAAATTCATCTTTGGAAAGAGAGAACCTGTGTAGGGTTTCTTGATGAGGAGTCCGTGTAAAACTGCATCTGGAATTGAGAAGGAAACATGTGTAGGGTTGACTGATGATGAGTCCGTGTGAGACTGCATCTTGGAAGGAAGGAAACCGGTGTAGGGTTGTTTAGGGATAAGTTTGTGTGGAACTTCTGGAGGAACCTGGGTAAGGTTACTTTGGGATAAGTTCGTGTGAAACTTCAGGATGAACCGGGGTAAGGTTACTTTGGGATAAGTTCGTGTGAAACTTTAGGATGAACCGGGGTAAGGTTACTGCGGGATAAGTTGGTGTAAAACTTCTGGATGAACCGGGGTAAGGTTACTGTAACGATGAGTTCGTGTGAAACTACATCTTAGAACAAGAAGGAACCGGTGTAGGGTCACCTGATGATGAGTCCGTGTAAAACTTCATCTTGGAACTGAGGAGTAACCGGTGTAGGGTTGCCTGAGGATGAGTCCGTGTAAAACTTCATCTGAAAGGGAGGAACCTGTGTAGGGTTTCTTGATGATGAGTCCGTGTAAAACTTCATCTGAAATTGAGAAGGAACCGGTGTAGGGTTGCCTGATGATGAGTCCGTGTAAAACTTCATCTGAAATTGAGAAGGAACCGGTGTATGGTTGCCTGATGATGAGTCCGTGTAAAACTTCATCTGAAATTGAGAAGGAACCGGTGTAGGGTTTCCTGATGATGAGTAGATAATTGTCCTGTCTGGTTTCAGGTATTAACCTACGATTAGTAGTCTACAGAATTTTCTTGGCTTGTTACAGGTGTTGATCCGGAACTGCAAAGGTAGATGGTAATCATCTTTTGATTGACCTTTTCCTGAAAAGGCAAAACATTAGCTGTATGGAATGTCATGATGCATGAACTGCATGATGTCAAGATGTTCGCAAGAACAAATGAGATTTATGTTGTATGATGCGTATGCATGTCATGATGTATGAAGATGTGATGTTTTTAGCTAGGGAAAATAAATCCCGGAGCTGCTGGAGAGTGGTGTTGAGTTCTTCGTTTCCGCTGGGGATGGTGAACAAAGATGGTTGTGAGAATAAACCTGTAGGAGAAAATAACTCTGTTGGGGAATAAAATTGATGAATAGATTACTCTGCGGGGAATTACTCTGTGGGAAGAGATGCTTTGCTGAGATTTTAATGATAACTCTGCTGGGGACTCCGTTGATAAGCTCTGTCGGGGATTTTGATGATGAATTCCGCTGGGGGGATAGAAAGAACTTCGCTGGGGATGATATTTCAGTTACAACTTGCTGAGGATAACCCAGATAGACTCTGGTGGGGTTAACCTTCTGAATACGGCTGAAGAGATGCATTTGTACTCTGCAGGGGACAAGCTTCCAGAATCTACTGGGTAAGATGATTCAACTCTGGCGGGGAAGCTTTTTTTCAGACTGCGTTGGGGAATGGCTCCACTGGGGGTATCTTGTATTCCGCTGGGGAACATTCTTATATTCTGTCGAGGAATATTAAGACTGTTGGGGATGCTTGCTGAGAAATATCTGTATACTCCGCTTGGGGAATATTAAGATCTACTGGGGATACCCAACTTTTAGGGATGATGGTAGACCAACTCTGCTTGGGGGAGAGTATTGCTGATTCGTTCATGGTTGTAAGTCTCAGTGAGGAGAGCTACCACTATTGTCTTACTCTACGGGGAGTGAAAGTATCTTGGTCATATTCTTCAGCCGAACTTACCTTGGTACCTTGGTGGACAGAGAAACTGCACAGTTCGGGAAATTCTTATTGCCCCAGTTTCTGCGGGAGAAGAAGGCCTATGAGGTGTTTGATAACTGCTGATTGATAAATCTTCTTCTGGTAGGCAAGTGACGAGATGACGGGACATAGTCGTACGCTTTGATCCCTAATTTTTGCCTGGACCGCCCTTTCGGGTTTTCGGTCCATCGGGATACCCATTTTTGCCCAAGCCGCCTTTTCAAGTTTTCGACTTGCCGGGTGTACAGATTTTTTTATTTTCATCCCTTATTTTTGCCCGAACCCTTTTGGTTCACCGGGAAGCCCTTATTTTTGCCTAGTCCAGTCGACCTAGCGGGTCTTTAATTATGCGTAGTATATTTTTTGACTATGTCCATGCTCTCAGGATGTAGGGAGTTGTCACTGTCGGTAGTATTGTGTTGCCATACTACCAGAAGATGTTTGATCGTGCGAGATTTATCGCTGGAATTCATGTCCAATGCCCCAAGTGACTCAAGCAGAGATTTGCCCCCGGCTGTTTGGCATTTTGAGAGATTCCTTGAATCTTGACTTGACTGCCCCAGATTATGGACAATGATCATGCCGTGCCCCTTGATTGGAAGTGCTTCTTCCACTTGAGGTGACTCTTTTTATTGAGAAGGTTTTTGTTCACTAGATATTCGTCATGCGAATTTCTCTGTTGTTTGAACAAATAGTCATATGCAAACAATGTTATTTTAAGAATGCAAAGCTTATGTCTGTCTTGAAGTTTTTGAAAATGTATTTTCAGTAAAACAAGCGAATTTTTGTAAAATGTGATGTCAACTCAGGATTTACAGCAAGCCCTACAGGAGTCATGATACCTTTTGTAACAGTATGCTTTCGAACTAACCCATGCTTCAACTAGGACTTTTTAAGGGTTATAACGTGGCCTGGTTCTCGGTTTAAGAAACAGAGGATAAAGGCTCAAATTTTATTTGTACCCACCCGCTCTTCGTGATGTACTTCAAACCTAAACTCAGCTAATCGTGCATTAGATCTTGTTTGAGTCTTTACTCTGACATACCAGTGATGGTTCGGATACTGACAATTTATTTTGAACAGGCAGTCATTTTGTTTAGAGTTTGCAGGACCTCTTTCTTTTTGATTTTATTATCCTTGCCTTTTGCCTGAACTGTTTCTTTTGTAATTACAGTCAGCGGGATGCCCCGGTTTTGTAAGTCTCCTTCGTAGGTTTTGACCTATCGGGCTTTTATTTTGAGAGATAATGACTGCCAGTCTCGACGATTATAGGGAACCATCACTGTCTTTTGTTTCGGAAGGACTCCTTTGATGCCATTCATTGTGCATCTGGATCAACTGAGAGAACTACCATGCCCCAGGTTATGATTAAGGGTTTTAATTTTCGAAAAGAAAACTCCAACTTCTTTAGCTCAAAGGGGTTGACTAGGGATTATCTTCCTTATAACTCCACTGTTTAGGATTTGAAATAATGCCTGTACCTCATCAGCGGGGTCTGTTCAAAAGCATACTGTAAAGATCGTGGTATCGTTTTCGTCATCCTCCCTCAAAAGGCTTAGAATTTTCTAATCGAGAGTTGAACATCAAAAAATGAAAGCAATTTTAAGCATAGTGAACACAATTACTTCAAAACAGACACGTGTAATGCATTAATGAAATAAGAGAGTTTGACATGATAATTGTTTGAATAAGCAAAGAAAAATACAATATCAGAATTCAAATGAACAAAAGTCTCTCAATCCTAGCCATGCTTTGGCAAGGGAGCAGTGATCACATTGGGAGTCTCAGAAGGCTCGAATGCGATCTCCTTAGCGTCAATCATATTCTGAATCTTGTATTTCAGTGCCCAACAATCGTTAGTATCGTGCCCCAGGCTATCGGAATGGTAAGCACACCTTGCATCTGGGTTATAGTTTGGAGAATAACTCTTAGGGTTTGCAGGAGGGTTTATCACCGCAATCAGATTCATCTTCAACATGTGCTGCAATGCTTGTGACAATGGCATGTTGATGTTGGTGAACTGTCTTTTAGGCTCGTCCGGCCTTCGTTGATTTCCTTTTTGCTGTGGTCGGTGTGACGCAGAACCAGAGATCAAGACTGCCCCTGCGTGTTGATCACGACGACTCTTTTGACTGTACACAGCATTAGACTCTTTCTTCCCATTGTAGGGCTTTTCTGAGCATCGGAAGGTGTAGCTTCTTGAATCTTCCCGCTTTTGATGCCAGCTTCAATTCTTTCACCAGTCAAGATAAGGTCTGTGAACCCGGCTGAAGAATTTCCAATCAAATGGTTGAAGAATGGACCAGACAGGGTCCCCAAGAACATATCCACAAGTTCACGATCAATCAAAGGTGGATGCACCCTTCCAGCAAGGTCTCTCCATTTTTTAGCATACTCTTTAAATCCTTCACCCGTCCCTATTGACATACCCTGGAGTTGGGTACGCGTAGGAGCGAGGTCGGAATTATATTGATACTGCTTATAGAACGCAGTAGCCAAATCTTCCCAGTTACGGATACTGGCCCCATCCAGCTGATAGAACCATTCGAGTTGAGTCCCTGAAAGACTATCCTGAAAGAAATGGATCCACAAATTCTTGTCAGCGGTGTAAGGTTGGATCTTCCTTACATACGACCGGAGGTGCAGCTTTGGGCAGGAGGCTTCGTCATATTTGGCAAAGGCAGGTGCCTTGAATTTATGGGGAATCACCACCCCAGAGGATAAGCCTAGGTCTCCAAAGTCCAACCCGGGCACATTCTGTATCTCCATGGCGCTCAAACGGTCCTCCAACTGTTTGTACCTATCCTCAGCAGGAGGATATTGTTCTTCATCAAAATCCGTCTCGTTGTCGGAGACTATGGGACTAGGAACCCTTCTCTCTTGTGGGTTGTCTTTCCCTACAGAGGAGGTGGTCAGATCAACCTCGTTCTGCAGTCCATTCCCAAACCTGCGTCCAGTGTTGAATAGGACGGTCCTCTTCTTCTTATTCTTCCTCTCTTTCAGAATCAGAGTCTTCAAATCCTGTTGACCCTGGGCTAGGCTCATAACCAACTCTTGGAACTGGGCATTCTGGGCCTGGAGGGCCTTGATAGCTTGCTCAGTGGAAGGCTCAGTAGACATGATGATTGCTGAAATAAACAGCGAAGAAGATGAGTGACCTGTAAAAGGGGTACCTGTTATGCATATGATGAATGGTATGCATGTAATGTTTTCAAGGATCTCGTGGGATAAACAAAGAAACTTGTTAGAATTTGAATTTGGTAGCTTGATTGAAGGAATTTCATGTTGTTGAGAGTCCTTCTTCAAGAGTCAAGCTCACCATATCGAGTGGGTCATAGCCCCTGACTCAAGTTATCATGTTTTGATCTCCAAACAACCTTGGCTAGAGGAAAATAAATCCCCTTTGCCCCTTGCTAGACATTTGGTTCATCATGACCTGCATCACAAACCCTTAAGATCTTTGAAATGGGTTAGTCCTTATGCAGGATGTATGCAATGTTATGATGTTATGATGTTATGATGAAGGCACACCACAAGTATTCACAAAAGGCAAACATGGTAAAGGCATCCAAGTCACACAAGAGCCCTTAGATTTCAGGCTGGCATGAAGTTTAGGTACTACCCTCTTTCAGTTTCGGTTGGTTAAGACTTGTCCTAAAAATAGTAACCGGGTTCTAGAGGATCTCAATATCACTGACTACCCTCAATCGGTCATAATTCCAGTTTGGCAACCTTTTCTTGCGGGCGGAATCATCGCGAGAGTCTAGCCTCAATGAGCGTAGCATACTGCTACTTTTCTATGGCCAAGTTGGTCAATTTAAGGTTCTAAGGTCAGTTGGTGCTTAATGACTCCTCAGAAGACCCATATTCTCCTCGTTCCAACACAAGGGATATCGGTACATACCAAGGTGTCACACCAACGTAGCTACTGCTTCATCCGTGTCGGTCTACGCCGGGCAGATCCCTCACAGTTTATTGCTACTTACCTAAAAAAGGGTACCCCCAGATCCGGCTTAGGATCTAAAAAACTCCGATACAAGCCCACAAAATTAAAGCATACAAGGCATACAATTGAAAACATAGTGGTCTAATCCTAAGGTACACCTCACTTATAAATATCCCCAGTAGAGTCGCCAGTTCTGTGATCGGTGGAAATAGAACTGACTGTTTTGGAATGCTGGTTCGCGTTTGTGTTCTGCAAAATGTCGCGGTAAGCAAGAGTCGCCACCGTCTTTTATTTTCTCCAACAAGGAAAGGACAAAAGCACAGCAAAATTCCTTTTTGAGATGTTTCTCGGGTTCGGGAGGTAGATTATAGAAAGGGAAGGTGTTAGCACCCTTTCTATCAGTGGTTATCCACGGGCTCTTAGGTACTTGCTCACTATGTTTTCAAAAATGTTTTGCTTTTCTTGTGTTTGTGGGTTTTGAAAAGAGTTTTGTTTGAAAACTTCGATTTAACTCTTGTTTTTGTCCTCAAGAGTGTATGAAGTGTTTGTTTGAAAACTTTTGTCAGAAAAGTGTAGGTGCAAAAAGTATTTTTGTTTTGAAAGAGCAAGTACCTGAGAACCTCTACCTACTCAAAAGAAATTAAGTTGTGTAAATGTCCTTTAGACAGTACTATCCCACTATTGAGAAGTAGGTAGCACCGTCGTTGGAGTTTTTCGGGTCAATTCGATTATAGGGACATGTGGTCACCAAAGCAATAGTAGGACGCCTTAGCGGTAACCCTAATGTCTTAGATCATTTTTTATCGAGGCAACCGTTCCGAGGCAACTTTGATCTTTAGACAGGAGGGCGACCTCTAAAACACCCTATACTCAATGACCACGTCGAGGCAACCAAGTGAGACGTACCCTAAGAGTGGCATGTGCGAGTGTGTCAGGTTTCATGTTAAGTTATCTTTGTACATGTTATGGTGAGCTACGATTGATTTTAATTTAAGAGAGGTCTTGACATGCATAGCCTAGTTAGCATACATCTAGCAGTTAATAGTTGCGGAAAATAAAACTAAGCTATTACAAGGCGTCGGGTATTTACATCGCCAAAAACAAACCCTTGAAAAGTAAATTTCGGTAAATTAAATAAAAGCGATAAAAAGTCCTAATTAAATCTATTACATCCTCGGAGCAAATACATAATTGGAAAATAACGAATCAAAAATAATCACGCGCGCGAAAATAATCGAATCAGAGAGTTTTTAGGGTTTTGACCCCTTTTGAGAAAGAAGGAAGTTTTACTATTTTGCATTAAATTAAATTAAATCTAGACTAATTAATTAATTAAAAGAAATATATTTGGTTTTTTAATGTCTCAAGGAAATAAAAAAAATGATTAAAAGTTGTCAAGAATCCTAATTCTATGTTGATTTTAAATTATTTCAAAAAAGTTAGAATTATCCTAATTAAACTAAATTAGTTAATTATATTTATTTACAAAATAACTAATTAAAATTAATAAATAAAAATATCATATTTTTGTGTTTTTTTTTTCTGAATTTATTATAAAAAATTAATTTGGTTAATTTAAGTAATAATAATAATAGTTAATAATAAAAACAATTAAATAAAAAAATATAAAGGAAGAAAAAAGAATGAACCCAGGGGGTGTTGGCCCAATTAGGAGGTGTGCTTGGAAATTTGTGGGCCAACAATATTCCAGTCCGTTTGACTTTTTTGATTACCCACACGCCTGTTGACTGGGGAGTATGGTGATCTCCCCTTCATGGCCATTGGATCTGAGTTTGGAGACACATGGCATGCTGAGCTTTGAGATGTATGGTATACCACATTTGCAAGCTTTGCACAAGAACACCTGAGGAAAAAGAACAAATAAACGTTTGGGGGACCTGGGATTCGAACCCAGGTCCCAAGGCTTCCAGATCAACACGCTAACCACTCAACCACCTGCGTCCTTTTATTATTATAATGATAAGCAATTATTATATTGGCAATCAACTCAATATGCTGTAAAAAAGAAAAATAACACGCGCGCTTTCAAATTATCCAACCATGTGACGACACATCATCGTCTTCTTCGTTCTTCTGTACAATTTAGAATCAGATAGCGAGGGTTTTTAACCCCCACTAACTAGCTGCACGAAAAATAGCGATTGGCACCATGGTACATATAAATATTTCGCGAGGGGTCAGTTGTGTTCGTCTTGGCCTAACGATCTCAACCATGTGTCTCACTAGTCTTGATTTTCCCTGGTTCAGAAAGCCCCAATTGAAAACTCAAGAACCCTAAAAAATCGTTCATGGCATCTTTTGATTCAGGGCGTTATAGTCTAATTAAACCATGCCATTAGCTTTGTATGGTCCCTAGCAACACAAATCAATCACAAGAACATGTTAAATATGCATGAATTACGAAATACGATCTTGAATAAAGAAGGCAAACCGTGAAACTGTAATCCTTGATTCTTTAAGCTTTGATGCCTGAATTGGATTGCAACACATTCCTGGGATCTCCTGCAATGTATTTGAATGGTTAAAATGCCTTGAATTATCCTAGGTTGCAGAAATCAGTTTTCACTTTTCTTGGTATTTCTTGAAATTGGACAAGGTCTTTCTGCAGCTTTTTTCACGTTTTTTTTTATCAGGGTTAGCTTGCATACATATAAAGTAAACAAATTAGGTCAAAAAATTGGATCCAATCCATGTGCATTCAAGTTTAAATCTTTGATTAGAAATCAAATATTTTTGATTCTTCATGATTGAATAATGTTGCCAAATATGGATTTTTGATATCTTTGACTTGTGCACAAATTTGCCAGCATGATTAGGTCCTATTTGCTTCACAAAAAGATTGAAAAAATCAAATCTTCTATTTTCCTACAATTTAAATTAATTAAATGAATTAATATTAATTAAAAGTCCAAATAATCAATAAAAATAAGAAAATAAATTCCATTAAGCTTGATGGGTCGTGCATAGGTCATGGATGAAGTCTCAAGAAGAGATTTCAGGCCCATTAGCAAAAATAAGGTATTTTGAGTAAAGTTGACTTTTGCAAATTCATGAAAATTTCCCAACTTCTCCAATGCACAACTTGCTCAATTTTGATCATATGACCATGTTCTTGGGCATTTTGGAAAGCTCTTGAAGTCCTCTAACCAATGCCTTTGGCTCCATGTCATTTGGATTTACCAATCCCAAGTTATGGTCTTTGACTTAAAGTGCACTTTTGTTGACTTTTGAAATTGACCTATAATGTCAAAATTGGTAACTTCTTGTGAGAGCATTTCTTGAACTTTGAGTGTGAAGATGGATTGTAGGAAATTACATCCTCTTCAAAATGAGAATTGGATGGAATTTTTCTGACAGACCATGAAAAAGTTATGCCTTGGTCAAGATACAGTTGACTTTTCTACTGTCCAAAAATAGTAATTTTTTGCATCTTGATGATTTTTGAGCTATTCTTGTGGAATCATGATCAAGACTTGATCAAATGATGATTGTGAACTCAAAATAAGATGTTGACCAAAAATTCTGACTTTTGACTGCAAAATGACCATTTTACCCCTGCAGTTGACTGTGGGTCAAATGAGGCTTTTGACTGTGCAAATTGGCACTGTGAGTCTTGAGACTTGGCATGTAGGTGCTTGAGGATGCATATAGGCCCTTGAGACTTGATTTAACCATTGAAAACCTAAATTTCCTTAAAAGAACCAAAACCCTAATTTTGAACAGGCTTAGGAGGTGATTTGGCTGTACAACCCTTGAGCAATCTTGAGCCATTTGAGAATCAATCTTGACAAATCTTGAGGAATATGGGAGGGCAAATTTTGGGGTACAACAGTAGGGGTAAGGCATCATAATACTTTGGGCGCGAGTTCGTACCCACTTGAGGTAAGGCTCAAGAGGGATGGAATTCTTGTGTCCTAAGGTCTTACTGTCCACCTTGTTGGGCATCCTCCAAGCTCGGATAAACCTTTGTCGAAGTCCTTGATTGTCGTTGTCGAAGTCAAAAACCAAGTCTGGAATCAACATGTCATGTGGCCTATCCCTTCGGGCATACCCAAACTGTCTCAGAGCCAAGCAAGGGTTGTAGGTAATGCCTTCCCTAATGCCAAGTAGAGGGACATTAGGGAATTCCCCACAACGGTCAATGATGATAACATTTTCTCTAGATCGAGAACACAAATGAACATTTGAATGCGTAAGAGTCATCAATCGTTGTGACCACCTCAAACCTTGCTCATTCTTCGAAACTGATTGGGGAAGATGATAAATAAACCATCTTGCCAGTAGAGGAGTGCAACACATGAGAACACCTCTTTTCCTCATTGTTCGAGTGTGAAAAGAGTGGAGGATATGCCCAAGCAATGTAGGCACCGGGTTGCGAGCCATGAAAATTTTGACAACACTCACATCTATGAGTTGGTCAGGGTTAGGGAACAAGACCAATCCATAGATGAGAAGAGCTACAATCTCCTCAAAAGCTTGTAATTCTAATGAATTCCAGCAGCTTTGGGCCTTCTCAAACAAGAACTTTGACAAGAAACCTTTGACACCACTTCTAGTCTCCCAATGGCCTATGATATCAGATGGTTGCAACTGTAAGGCTTGAGCAACATCTCCAGGCTTTGGATCTCTTTCCATACCGTTGAAGGGTAGTTAATTAAGAATAGGAATCCTCAAGAGTTGAGAAAATTCCTCCAAAGTAGGCACAAGTTGGTAGTCAGGAAATGTGAAGCAATGATGCAAAGGGTCAAAGAACTGGAAGAGAAATTTCAGCATATCCTCCTCAGTGTTGGCAGTGACTAAGTTGAGAAGACGACCATGCCTCTCGGTGAATGGATAATTCTCATGAATCCTTGAAGCTAGCTCCTTGAGTTGAGGAGTAATTCTTACAAGGTTGACTTGGATAGTTTTCCTGCGAAGTGAATCCATTACCTACAAAACAGGAACAAAGATGAAAATCCAAATCCTCGAAATGGTTAGTGGATGCATATGATGCTTCATGATGTCCATGATGTTATGCACAAGTATATATGTACAAACAAATCACACAAGTTCCTAGTTTTAGGCTTGCATGGGGTGTCATAGGTAAGTACCCTCTTGAAGTTTAGTTGGCTCAACCTGTCCTAGAAATAGTAACCGGGTTCTAAGGAGCTCAATATCACTGGATTATTTTTTGTGTTCATTGTTTCAGTTTATCCACTTTACTGGACACCGAAATATTCCAAGAAAACAACCCTCAATGAGTGTAGTATCGAGTATCTACCAAATTCGGACTGCACCAAAGCCGGTCATCTCACTACATCCTAAAAGGCCAAGTTGGTCAAGTAAAGGTTCTAAAAGTCCATTAGTGCTTCATGACATCACTCAGCGGCCCCGTATTCTCTTTGATTGACTCAAAGGCTACCGGTACCCACAAATATGTCGCACTAATATAGCTATTGCTTCAACCATGTCGGTATACCACGCACAGTTTCCACAACGTATTGCTATTTACCTATGAATGTTTCCCCAATCCGGGTAGAGGATTCAAACCCAAACAATAGAACCAAATGTAAAGCAATCAAGTCAAACAAGATAAGCATGTAAAGGTGATGTAAGAACCCTAAGGTAACCCCACTTTTAGAATTTTTCCCCAGCAGAGTCTCCAGTTCTGTGATGCGGTGGGAGAACTGACTTGAGGTTTTGCGTTTGTGTTCGCAAATGTTTCGGTTTAGCAAGATCCGCCACCGACTTTTATTTTATCCAAAAGGAAAGGTAAAAAGCACAGGAAATACCTTTGAGATTGTTTTTGGGTTTGGGGGGGTAGATTATGAAAAGGGAAGGTGCTAGCACCCTTTTCATCCATGGTTTTCCATGGGCTCTTAGTTACTTGTTTTAGATCACTTGCTTTTGCTTTTCAATTGTTTGAAATGGTGCTTTTGTGTGTGGTTTTGAAAGTATTTTGAAAAGAGGCCTTTGTTTAGGAAACCTTTGTAATGATTATTGTTTGAATGTATACAAAGGTGTTTGTCTTTTGAAAAATGTTTCAATGTTTGAAAGTTGTTTGGAAATTGTTTTGAAATTGTGTGAGTGTTTGTTTGAAAATACAAGGATGGTTTGCAAATTGATCAAGTAACTAGGAGTTGTATACCCTAGTCAAAAGTCTTTCCTACACATTTTTATTCCTTTGATGTTGTTGTTTTACCATTGCATTTGGTAAACAACCCTATCTTTGGATGTTAAACGGGACGGGCGTGGGTCATCGTATGACCATGATAACAATATTGCCAAGTATCTTAGCAAGTTTTTGAGGGACTAGATCATTTTTATTTTAGGCAACCAAGATAGCGTCATTGAGGGACTATGATCTTTTATTTTGTTTTGATTTTGCCAAGATACCTAGCATGCATACCATGGCCATTGTAAGGCAACAAAGTGGATGAAACCCTAGGGGTGCTTGTGTGCAATGTGTTGTCATTTTTCATGCATTTTTGTCTTGTGTTTAGTCATGCTATTTGTTTGATTTTTTTGTCTTTGCATACAAAACCCTAGTTTACTATCATGGCATATGAAAGCAATAAAATGCGTAAAGTAAATCTAGACTATTACAACATTATTATGGGAAGGGGGGGTACAAGTTTGAATTGGGGGTATTTGCACAAAATAAAATCCTAATTTACTATTACAACTCAATTGAAATTATAAAACCAATAAATAAATGAACAATTATTTAAATGTACAATAAAATGTAAATATGCACAAATGTTTTTGTATTTATTTTTATGTATGTAAAAATGAATTTATTTAAGTCTTAAAAAATAAGAAAGTAAAATGATTATTTTTTGAAAGGGGTGAAAAACCCTAATTTTTGCTTTAAGAAAATAATGTTTTCTAATTATTTATTTATCCTTTTTGTTTTAAGAAAATTAATAATAATATATACAAAATATTAGAAAAAAATTGAATATTGTATGAAAATATTATTTTATGTATATAATATAATAAAAATAAAATGTATAGTATTTTTTATTATTTTACAAGTTTATTTAAGAAAAATAAAAGTATTAAACCTAATAAACTATTTATTATGCAAAAAAAAATGATAAAATGCCAAAAATAAAGAAAATATTTTTTATGATTTTAAATGTTTAGAAAAAATAAATAAAGTCAGAAAATATAAAAAGAAATGGAAAATATGTAAAATATGGAAAATGGGCCAAGGGGGTGCAAATAACAAAATGGGGGGTGCAAATAGAACCAAGCCCAAGTGCCAGGCCCAAGTTCACTTCATCCCTGTCCTTGAGACAGCCACGCGTGCGCCTCTGTACTTCAAAATCTGTTCTCTCTATTGCTTGCATGAAATCAAAAATTTACAACATGAAAGTTATAGCATTTTCAATCACGATTCCAACCATATTCATTTTGTGACCTAACTCTCAAAGGACACATAGAATTTTAATGGCCCTAAATTTTAACCTAAAATTTTCAGCATGTTCATCATCCAAATTCTCCTAACTCAGTTAATATAAATACAAGCTATGCATATGTACAGCTCAAGCACATTAAGGACTACATTTTTGCTTCACAAACCTAAGCCTAATGGTGCCTAAATAAGGAGATAGAACTTTGAAAATTACCTTGTTCAGTTGAGTTTGGCTATGGCAATGTAGCAACTTTGAGTGAGGCCTGATGTACTTGTGAGCTTGCTTGAAGTTCCCTTAAGCTTTCCCAATGCTCAGCTTGCTTTGAAATGGCTTGAATCTCCTTGTAGAAGTCAACCTGCAAACTCAGAAATTGAAAATGGTGAAGCTTGAAAATGAGGTTACAGTTGCTGAACAATGGCTTGGATAGTTTAGGTGTGTTGTAAGGAATGTGTTTGAAGTGGTTTCAAGAGAAACGCACGAGGGGATATGGAGGTGGCTTGGTGTTTGCAGAAGTTGCCCTGTTTTGGGCAGAAATGGGGTTTTCTGTGTTAGAGGGTGTTTGAGAGCTTATCAAATCGTGTCTTAGGCTTGTTACAATATGCTGAGGTCGTTTGAAATGATGTCCAAGCTTGGTTTTAACAGATACTCAAGTTATGGACTTTTTGCAAGCTTACTTGCTTTTGAAGCAAAAGTGAGTTGACAAAGCTCAAAGCCTGTACATGCTAGCTTGGGGTCTGAGCATATTTGGTGTACTTTGCCTCAAGTTTGTGGATCTTTTTTGTAGCCAAGGATCAAGTTCAATGCTCAAGGAATACAAAGTTGCAAAAAAGCAAGCTTTATGGAAATGGTATTGTTACCTTTATGCCATTTTTGGAATAATTCTTTGTACAAAGCTTCAAAGATCAGAACAATGCAATTATCAAATGTATTTGCATTAAATTAAGGAGTGTAGAAGGTATTAGAACCTGTAAAACAAGTACAAGCATGCTTAGGACAGATTTGCAACTTGTAACAATGTGAAAAATGCCATGGACAAAAGTGAGAAATGGCCATTTGCATTTCTTCGATTCTCCATAACCATAAATGATTTTGGAGAGTTCTTGGACATTTTGGAAAGCTTGTAACATGCTCTACAATCCATATTTGAAATGAATTTTGAGATTCCACTTGGAACTAGGTGAAAAGTTGCCATGAAGTTAGGTCAAAAATCTGCCTAAACTAGGGTAAAATTTCACTAAGTTAAAAGTTTTATGGACCCTTATTCACAAAATCATAACTTGGGATCCAAGCATATTTTGGGAAAACTTTGTGAATAAAAGTTGTAGATTTCGTGGAGGACTACAACTTTAATGTTGTAAGTTTTCTTTGAATCCAATTTCATCATGGTGAAAAAGTTGAGAAAAGTTGGGAAAAAATAAGAAATTTTTATAACTTAGAAAATTTCTAAGTTATGAAAATTTTCCATTTTAAACCCTAATTTCCAAAATTAAGTTTCTTGGTGAACAAGTTTCATTTTTTTACACATCTTGATGAAAAATGACCCTTGGCACTTGATTTTGACCAAAAAGTCAAAGTTTGACTTTTCAGTGTACAGTTGATTTTTAATCAGTTGACTGGAAAATTCATCTATCATTCCAATGCTTTTGAGATCTTTTGAACCTTGTGATTAGGTCAAGATGATGCCATTGAGTAATTGAAACCATGCTTGAACTCAATTTGCCATTGGCTAGGTGAAAAATCAGAAATTGCCCTCCTACAGTCAAAACCCTAATTTTGACCATTTTGCCCTTTTGATGATCTGATCAAATTTCTTGAGGAGTTGTGGTCCAAACTTGATCAAATGGTTCATATGAGTCTATAAAGTTTATTTGGATAAAAAATTATAAGGTTTGACTATAAATTAGCCACAGTTGACTTTTTCCCCAATATAGTTGATTGTTAGGTCAACTGTCCAATTGATTGGGCAAAAAAGTGATTCAAGGCTTGAAACTTGGTATGAGGAATCTTAGAGGTCCAACATGAAGTATGAAAGTCACATGAGGCATTGGAAGTCCAAAAATCCTTGTGCAAACTCAAACCCTAATTTCAGGTCATCAGTGCAAGGAGATGTCTTGAGCTGAGCAAACCCTAATCTGATCTTGAATCCAAGAAGTCTTGTGAGGGGAAATCTTGATAAAATGAGAGGGAAAATTTTGGGGTACAACAATTACCATTTCTCAAACTTTGTAATCATCTATGGAGTCTCGTCATTCGCAGACTACCATTCTATTAATGAAATTCGAGCTTTTACCCAATTCTTTGTGTTTCTTATTTTATTTAGCTTGTAAAGACTCCACTTATTACTGATAATAACTTTCAAAACAAAGAGATTAAAAAAACAAAATTGATTTTTCAAAAAAAAAATATGTTTACAATTTACTTTTACTTTGAGAGTTGTGATGAAGCAATGACAACAAAAATGGTGATCCCAGGAATGGACAAACTCCAGTTGTTTTGAGAAGATTTTGTTCCCCTCGGGAAGGTCTACTCGGGTTGTTTTCACCGTATTGGGTTCATGATTATGGTATCCTCGGTCAAGTTTGGATTCATTTCTCCTCTTTTCTGAGTTTTCATGATGTGAAGTTTCAAACCGCTTTTTTTATCCAGTGAAGTAGGCTTGAATTCCCCAGCGAAGTTTGGATGTTTCAGTGTCAGTCTGCTTTATTTGAGACTGGTCTTGCAATCTCCAATAGGCATGTTACTTTTGAAAAAACACTGGTTTCCCCGATGAAACCTGAAGAAGGATGTTCTATCCCGGTGTCCGTTTATTTCATCACTTTGATTTGTCTACCTTTGGATTATGTTTCTCCCCAGTAAAGTTAAAGCAGGCAGTAGGTTTTGTTTCCGCAATTGGCCTTTACCTTTCTTGGAATGATCATCTTGGATGAAGTTTAGCCGAGTGTTGTTAGTTCCTGAGGCGGTTTTGCTTGTTTGTTCCCAATGATTGTGTATTTGTTTTGTCAGCATACGCACGATAGCACTCATACATTCATACATACATCATGCATAGCTAAAATTAGCATATCATTGTTCATTCAAATTTAATAATATTTTTGTTGACATATTACCCTATTTTGCAGAGTTATGTTGCCCTCTTTTCAATAGAGTGTTGGACTTCAGCAGAAAATGTATATTCTTTCAATTTCCCTACTGAGTTGTCCCTCATAGAATATTTTTGCTTTAAGCCTTCCGGTACAGCTCCTTGTTTGGATAAATTGGGTTTTCCTTCTTGAGTTTATTTCTCAAAGGATGAATTATGGTTGACTATTTCATTCCAGTTTATTTCTGGTTTGGATCTGTGGTTCCTTGGCAATGCTATTCACTTTGGATTGCTGAAAACCCCAAGTTTTAGTTGGTGCATTTATTTTGCACAAGAAGACTTTATCCCCTCAGCAAGAGTATCATGGCATCTCCCCAGGAAGTCATACCTCCTTCCCAAAAAGTCATCTCTTTTTACAACCCTCAGTGAAAACAAGTAGCAAGTATATTTATTTAAGACAACTTATATATTATCCTTTCCAGGTGGAGTGCCTTGGTTAAAGAAGAAGTTGAGACCCGTTCTAGGTGAAACACCAGAATCTTGGGGAAACTTGTTATCTTTTTTATACCCTCAGTGAATGTTGGTAGTTCATCGTTAGTGAACGGCGATGCTATGATATTTTATCTTTTTACCTTCAGTGAAAGTTGGTAGACCATCGGCAGTGAACGTCGGTGTTTGTTATCTTTTTGCTACCCTCAGTGAACGTTGGTAGTACATCGTCAATGAATGGTGATGCTATGATATTTTCTCTTTCTACCTTCAGTGAAAGTTGGTAGACCATCGCCAGTGAACGCCGGTGTTTGTTATCTTTTTGCTACCCTTAGTGAATATTGGTAGTTCATCGTCAGTGAACGACGGTGATATGATATATTCTCTTTCTACCTTCAGTAAAAGTTGGTGTGTCCTTTGACCATCCTACCATCCTCTTTGATTCAGTTCTCTGGGTCCACCAGTGATTTATTTTCCTGGTGGGGGTGCTCATTTGTTTCTTTATTATTGTTACATCCCCAGTGTTATTTTTGCGTCTCTTTGGTCCTGTTCATATGCATTCATGATCATAAGCATTTGCATGGTATCTTAGGCCCAAAAATAGGATTTGTTTTATATTTAAGTATCTTCGATCGCGTCGACACGAATATTTATAACCTTCGTATCTCCGGATAGAAGAAACTTAAATAAGGTCAGTTGTTGTACCCCAATTTTTGCGCCTAAGATCCCTTCATCATACCATGTTGATTCACTCACAACAAGATCACACTAGGATTCTCGGTTCTCCTCCCTACATTTAGTTTTTCCCTTTTTGAGGTATTACCAAACACCTTGACTTATGTTCCTTTTGTGATCATGAATATTGTTTTGTTTTCTTCATTTAACTAATAAAATGCAATGTTGGTTTGTCTTGCTTGTTATCCATGTAGGTGAAGGCAATGAGATTTAACAAGCTACCCCATGGGTTCATGACTTTATTTCCATGCCCTAGTCAATATAGCTTGAGAAGTTCAAACATCACCATTGGATTGGTTTTGGGAGAATTGGCATGGTAAGGTTGCTTTGGTTCATCACATTTCAAGGTTATTAGATTTGACTCAAAAGTACAAGGGGTTGATTGGAGAAGTTGTCATGTTTGGACAAGGCCTTGTTCCTATTGGTCACAAGAGCATATTTCTATCAAATTTCAAGATATAAAAGTGGTTTTGGTGGCTATGAGTCCTCATTATCATCCTCAACAACTTCTATCCACAAAGCAAGAATATTGGTACAAGAAGTTTGTTCAAACTTGTCAAAGTTCCTCAAAGCATTTTCTTAATCTAGGAGCTAGGGATTTGAACTTAAAAGGAGTACATCTTGCTCACCTTTTGGTATTTTTGAGTGATTCCAAATATATCCTCCTCTTAAAAGGGTTATCAACAAATCACTTCAAAAGTTCCAAGGAGTTTTCATGTGGAAGGAACTTGTTGAAGAAGAAAGATTACAAGTCATCCAGATGAATCCACAATTTTACATGAGTGACTTCAAATGGTCCTAACTTGGTCAATTTTTATCACCTTGAGTCCATTATTTTTCCATAATGATCTTGAAGATGTGAACTTTATGCCTTCTTTTATGTGCAAAGTGGGAAAATGGGTGGAAGTTGCCTTAAAGATGCAAAAGATTATAGGTCATTTCATGATTTTTTTTGCCAACTTCAACAAGTCATAACTTGCTCAAATTTTGGAGATTTTGAATGATTCAAGTTTCAAAGTGTCATTCAATAGGTCTACTTCATTCCATCTTTTTTTGTCAAGATCAAATTCCAAGTGGAAGGCCATGTTTGGATGCAAGACATTATAGGTCATTTTTGAAGAAGAATGTGAAATATTTCTAAGTATGGAAAGTCAACCTTTTTTCTTCAACTTTGATTCAATACAACTTTCATCTCAAGCATCCATTTAACTCCATTATTTTTCCATTGCAAAGCTTGTAACCTCATCTTTCTAAAGCATCAAGAATCATGCCCTAAGACCCCTTGAGTTGAAAATGCCATTGGTCAGAAGTTGGCACTTTGAAATTGAATTTCTCACCAAGTCAGAATTTTGAAATCCATAATATGGCCTCTAATCACAAGTTTTCCACACGTTTTTGCCTCTAAACATGTTTAGTGAAGTTCCGGATTTGTTTAGCGCATCAAAACGCAAGAATTGGATAAGTTTTGATGAAGTTTGTATCACACTTCACTCGTGCATCAGGTTTGCATGATTTCCCTCCAAAACGCATCATTCACTCTTCCTTTTGATCCCATTCGCTTCTCCTATAAATACATGAACTATCCCATTCAATTTCCCAAGCTTGGATAGCCAGAATCACTCTACCAAACTTGCTCCATAACTCAATTTTTCTGTAACTTCAAAATCCATTATCGACCCTTTTTCAATCCAATTTTCCATCAATTCACCTTCCTTGATCTTCCCTAAAGCTAACCATATAATTATATTCAAGAATCGTGCCCTATATTGCTCCATAGAAGTCCAGTTTCAGAGCTCTGCAACTCAACTTCAATAGGTAGATTCCTTCATCAATTCTTCAAAACTCTGATATCATTTTGTTGTTCTCATTGCCCTGGTTCTAGTCGCAACACTTACCTTTTACTGGAAACACGTTTTGACCATGAAATTTCAAATCCCTTTTCAAAACTTTCCTTCCAAATTGCTTGAGCTGCAGTTTATATAAATTTGGCGCGAGGGTGTGGTTGTCTTCGTCTTGAAGAGATAAAGCGAATGGCATAGGTCTGAGCTTCTGATTTTACAGTTTGAGAGACCTGCAATTCGTGATGGCTGGAGGTTGAAGATGACCAACGTGTCATCTTCTAACCAATGAAGGTGCGCCATATGTATTTTTCAAATTCTGATTTAATTAATGATTTTGTACAATATTCACTAATGACCATGATATGCACAGCGCGCCAGATCCCTTAGATTTGATTACTAACGCGTTTTGACTTTCATCCAATGGTCCACATATTTTACTTTTATTTTCTTTTTCTGATTTTTATATTTTAATTGTTTTAAATTTCAAAAAAATCATAGAAAATTCATTTTTAGTCCAAAATATCTGAAAAAATTATGAAAAATATTTTTGATTATTCTCTTTCTGATTTTTATTTTTTCACAATTTAATTTTATGTTTTGGTATTTTTTACAAATTTTACACTTATTTGATTTGATTTAAATGTTTAAAAATACTTCTATACATTTTTAAATTCTGAAAAAATTATGGAATGATCCAATGATATTGTGACAAATATTGGTGACCTTATCTTATTTTTTTTTCTGACTTTACTATTTTTTACCATTTTTTTTTATTTTACCCATTTATTTTAATTTTAAAAATAGTTTCTGACTTTAAAAAATTACCAAAATAAATTGTAAAATTGCTTGGGCCTTTTTCTGATTTTTCTATGGTCTTACTTTTCATTTCTTGATTAATTTGAACATAGTTGATATTTTTCTCATTATTTTCTATTTTTAAAATATTTTTAAAAATCCTTTTTTGTGTATATTAAATGTGATATTATTTTGTGATTATTTTCTGGCTGATCTTGGGTTAGATTTTGGGTCATGAACTTTATTAACATCATTGGATCCATGGTGTTGAGTTTAACTCCACAAAAATGGATGAATAATTTTAATAATAGTTTGATTAAAATTTAATTAAAATGTGGTTTGTATATTTTATCCATCCCTCTTCATCTCATCCCTTTCTTATTGCACTAGATGTTGTTGGAGCATGATCTCTATATCATGTCTCAAAACAAATGGTGCATATATTGTTATTGAACGGCCTCAAAATAGGTGCGACTTCTATATAAGTCCACTTACAATTGCTTAACATAGCGCTAAATTTTGTCCCGATTCGAATAAATGATCATTCGTGGCCCAAACTTATGATTGCAAGCCCAAGTATGTTAATTTGATCTCTTTGATCCAATAACCTTGAGATCCATTGTGTGGAGGCTTTGGTTCTACCAATCCTATAATGGATCTACAACACCTTTGGTCAACGCGGATTACTTAAACATCGTTGATCATTAAATGGTACTTATGAGAATTCTAAATGGATGATATACTTAACAAAAAGCAAATGCAACTTGTTGTGTGGAGGATTTGGTTCTACCAATCCTCTAATGAGTTCCAAATGCAAGCTTCAAGATGGTCATCCAACTAACCACTAATTATTGACTTGTTTACCTTATACTTTTTTTATGCTTTATGTACTATTTACTTTTAGCATTTACATTTCATGCCATTTTCATCTTTGCTCATTTGAGCATTTATTTTCTTGCCATTTTTACTTTGCTCACTTGAGCTTTTCGTTTCCTTTATTAAGACACTTAATAATCAACATAAACCCTAAAAAATCTTTAATTGTGCTTGGACTATTTGGTTATTATCCTTGGCATTATGGAGCATGGGACTTTTCTTGGACTTAGGATTAGAAACCTTGACCTATCTTGAAGATCTTATCTGATTATTTTGTCTGGAGTTCTTGAGGTTTACCTTAATACATTGGGTTGCTTGTTTGTTTTTGTGTGCATATTTTTGTGATTACACCCTTTGTTTGTAATCTTGAATTCACCCGTATACAGTCGTTACTCTGCCCAATTTTTTGTGAAGACTTAATACACTTGAAGTTTGGTTCTCTCAAGAGGTCTAGTATTTCTTTACTTGATTGGTTTCAATCCAAGGAATTGGAATTCTATCTTGGCTCATAATTTCAAGTATTAGTTTCTTGTTGGTTAGATGGTTCTTATCCCTAACTTTTACCTTATGCTTTAGGATAGTCCCTTCTTCTCCTCCCATCTTCTTTAATTTCAAAAATCTTATTTCCCTTTTTGAAAACTCTTCTTGTTTTTGAACTTGAACCACTTTCATAATAAACTTGGACTTATGTCCATGCATTTTCAAAATACTTTTTATAAATAAACTCCAATCAACTTAATAATGCCTTGACATTTTTGTGAGAAGACTAAAAGTCAATCAATCTCATTTCAAACCATTTTGCCACTTTGGCTTTTATCTTTAAACTTTTCTCAAAAAAGGTTGAACTCTTGTCAATCCTTGTAGTGATGCAAACAACTATACTTCTACAATATGTAGTAAAGAGAGATATTTTCCACTTGGGTGTTGAGTGAGGCATTGTTGATTTTTAAAATCCAAGCCATATCCTCCACTTTGAGATCATGCAAATTCTCCTTTCTCATGATTGTGGATAGTAGGTATATTTTCCATATGGACAATGACAATGATGTTTCATCTCATAAAATTAACAAACACATTTGTGTTTTAAATTTTTAAAAGAGGAACTACGCGTACCCTGATCCCCTATTGCACGAAAAGGTGGTACGTAGGCACTAAAGGTTCGCAACTGCGGCGGGTGCAAAAATTATAAAAATAAATATATTTCTTTCCTCACCTCCACCATCCATTTTTTTATATATACAACATTTTTTATAGCCAAAATATACAGATTTTACAAAGAGGCTCCTACGGAGTACCGTAGATGTTTAGGATGCTAATACCTTCCCTTTTCATAACCAACCCCCTTACCTTGAATCTTTCCCCCTCTTTTTGGGTTATTCGCTCTTTTCCCATTCCTTTGGAAACAATAAAGCGCGGTGGCGATTTTTATTTTGATTTGTATAAAGTCTAGTCAATCCAATGGCTTAGTCTTAAACATTTCTACCGCTACACCGACCTCTCTGTTCTCTGCTGATTATTCCTCTATTGACTGGGTGCAGGCTTAGGGATCATGACAGCCTATACCGTTGGATGGTGTTCGGTTCTGTCCTGACTCTTTTGATTGTACACAGCACTAACCTCTTTCTTCCCAGCAAATGGCTTCTTTACTGTACTGGAGGATGCACTCTTCTGGATCTTACCACTCTTAATTCCAGCTTCCATTCTTTCCCCTGTCAGGATTAATTTATTAAAGTGGTCGAGGAACTTCCAATTAGGTGATTAAATAATGGACTAGACGGGGTACCCAGAAATATATCCACTAGCTCCCTATCAGACAAGGGAGGCTGGACTCTTCCTGCTAAGTCCCTCCACTTCTGAGCGTAGTCTTTGAAGCCCTCGCTCAAACCCATAGCCATACTTTGGAGTTGAGTACGGGTGGAAGAAAGGTCTACATTGTACTGATACTACTTATAGAAAGTAGCGGCCAGGTCTTCCCAATTATGGAAGTTGGTCCTTTCCAGCTGATAGAACCAATCTAACTGAGTTCTGGATAGACTATCCTGAAAGAAGTGGACCCATAAGTCTCTGTCAGCAGTGTGAGGCTGTATCTTCCTCATATAAGATCGGAGGTGCATTTTGGGACATGAAAGCCCATCGTACTTGGCAAACACTGGCACCTTGAACTTTGGTGGAATGACAATCCCAGACACCAAACCCAGCTCTTCAAAATCCAGCCCAGGCACTTTCTAAATCTCCATTGCACTCAGACGCTCCTCTAGTTGTTTGTACTTTTCGTCGACCGGGGGATTTTGCTCTTCATTGTAATCAGTCTCATTGTCAGATTCCTGCAGACTAGGGTCTTCCTATTTTATCTCACCCTCTTGGTTATCTCCTTCTTTGGATGAAGATGTCAAATCAACCACTTTCTTTAACGGTCCCTTGAATCTCCTTCCCAGATTTACCACGCCAGCTGTCCTCCTTGGCTTCTTGGTCTTGTCTTTAACAATCAAGGCTTTTAGTTCCTCTTGACCTTTGGCTAGATCCATGATCATCTGTTAGAATTGTGCATTCTGAGTCTTTAAGTCTTTCACAGTTTGTTCGAGAGCCATTTCTTTACGGCTGATATAAACAACAAAGAAGATAAGAAACCTGCTATGAAACCTGTTTATGCAATGATATGTATGACATGTGTATGCAATGATTTCAAGGATTTCGGGAAATTTAAATTTGCGAATCAAAATGAAACAAAGACTTTATTAGTATAATTCAAAGTACAATTTCCTTTTAGGCGTTTCAATTGAAAGTTCACAAAACTAAAAAAAAGCAGGTTTCCCATGGGCGCTTCCTCTTCGCGCCGAGATAGACATTGAGGCTTCTTTCCTCGTGAAGTTGCTTGGTGAGCTCTAAAACTTTCCTCTCATGGGCATAGAAATGGTCTCTAAAGGTATCGCGCTCTTTCTTCAGCTGAATCCAGGACCTCTGTAATTCTTCAAGATCAATGGGCATATCAGGATGAAGAACCGTATAAGGAATATCCCCTTCAGTAATAGGCTCCACAATCACTGGTAAGATGGCTACATATGGCACCATAAGCTTCTGAGCACGAGCTTGTACCCATTGGAGATAAGGCTCCATAGGAATGGAAGTCTTCGGCCCCAACGTCTTGATGTCAAATTTGTTTACCATGCCCCAAGCTCGTATGAACCTCTGGCGATACCCTTGAACATCATCCTCATAGTTAAACACAATGCCCCGGATAAGCATCTCGTGAGGACCATCCCTTCGAGTGTACCCAAATTTTCGCAGAGCCAGAGAAGGATTATAGTTTATGCCTCCCCTAATGCCAAGTAGTGGGACATTAGGGAACTCCCCGCAACGGTCAATAATAGAAATATCTCCCATAGATAGAGAGTACCAGAGAATATCCGTGTGAGAAAGTGACATTATCTTTTGCGACCAGCCCAAACCTTCTTCATTCTTTAGTACTATTTTGGGGAGGTGAGAAATAAACCACCTCGAAAGCAATGGCACGCATCACATAAGGATCCCTCTTTTCATTATGGTACGCGTGTGGAATGTATGCAAGATATCTCTAAGTAGAGTGGGCACAGGGTTGCAAGAAAGGAAAACCTTGATAGCACTCACATCTATGAGTAAGTCTGGATTAGAGAACAGTATTAACCCATAGATGAGAAGGGCCAAGACCTCCTCAAAATCCTGGAACTCCAAATCATCCCAAAACATCTGAGCCTTCTCTATTAGGAACTTGGCTAGAAAACCTTTAACTCCGCTTCTCATTTCCCAGTTGGATACAATGTCAGACCGTTTCAGGTGTAAAGTTGATGCGATGATCTCTGGTTTTGGAGCTTCTTCAAAACCGGTGAAAGGAAACTGATCCAAAATAGGTATACCCAATATCTAAGAGAACTCTTCCATAGTGGGTACCAACTGATAGTCTGGAAAGGAGAAGCAATGATACTTAGGGTCAAAGAACTGAAAGAGCACACTCATCATCTTCTCATCAAAACCCGAGGTAACCAAATTGAGGAGTCGACCATAGTTCTTAGTGAATGAGGAAGTATCAGAAACCCTGGATACCAGCTCTTTGATTGAAGTTGTATTCTCACAAAGTTGATTCGAATGGTATTTCTACGAGCGGGAGACATGATCTGCAAAACAGAACAAAGATAAATTCCTCTAATCCTTGAAATGGTTAGCGTAATGAACAATGAATGTTTATGATGCATGATGTAATGTTTAAGCAAATTAATCACACGCAAGCAAAGCACACAAGACCTTAGGTTTAGGCTTGCATGGGGTTTATAGGTAAATACCCTCTTAAGTTAGTTGGCTTCAAACCTGTCCTACAAATAGTAACCAGGTTCTAAGGAGTGTCAATATCATTGATCTTTCTTTATCGGTATTATCTCAGTTTAGCAATCTTTTCTTGCGACCGAAACATCCCAAAAGTCCAATCTCAATGAGTGTAGTATTGAGTATCAACGGATTCCCAGCATTACACCGAGGATGGCTATCTCACTACTTTCTAATGGCTAAGTCTATTCAACTAAGGTTCTAAGGTTCGTTAGTGCTTCACAACACCACGCGGCGGCTCTATAATCTCCTCGATTTGACACAAGGGATATCGGTACCAACCAAATTGTCACACCAACACAGCTATCGCTTCAACCATATCGGTCTATGATGTACAGTCTCCACGATCTATTGTTGTTTACCTAAGAAGTGTCCCCAGATCCGGGTATAGGATCTATACAAGAATACCCCCAACAGACCCTTAGAAGTAAAGCAAACAAAGAAAGCAATTTAAAATGATCTAGAACCTAAGGTAAACCCCACTTTATAATAGTCCCCAGCAGAGTCGCTTGTTCTGTGATACGGTGGCCGAACCGACTGTTAATATTGGTTTTGCGTTTGTGTTTGCAAATGTCGCGGTAAGCAAGAGTCGCCATCAAATTTTCTTTTATCCAACAAAGGAAAGGGTGAAAAGAAAAGAAAAATACCTTTTTCGAGATTTTCTGAGTAAGGGGGGTAGATTATGGAAAGGGAAGGTGTTAGCACCCTTTCCATCCGTGGTTTTCTACGAGCTCTTGGATGCTAGCTCATTTTTAAAATTGCTTGGGTTTGTGTGTTTTGAAAAGCTTTTAAAATGCCTTAGTGTGGCGATTCACTTTATGGTAACTCTTGTATCAGTCCTCAAGAGTGTGATAAAGTGTTTTGAAAACTTTGTTTAAAAAGTGTTTGAAAGTGTAGTGTGGAAATTTGTTTGAGCAAGTACCTAACAGTTATCTACGTATTCGAAAAAAGACTGTTCTTTTCCTCCTATCCTTTAGACCGTGTTATCCTACTATTAATGAGTAGGAAACCCTAGTCGTTGGATGTTGAGGGACTATCGAAAGGGACGTAATGGTCATTGAAGGCAACATGTAAGGATACCTTAGCATTTCGAAGGGACTATCATCATAAGATCATTTCTCATAGGCAACTCGAGGGACATTTAGGGACTATGATCTTTATGATGACTTTAAACTGAGGGTCTTTGCTAAGAGTATCCATATGTTTGAGGGACATGACCATTTTTGAAGGTAACCAAAGTGGGAAATACCCTAGGGGTGCAAGTGTGCAATAGTGTGCTATTTCAGATATTTTATCTTGCAGTTTAGTGATCTAATATTTGAAATTCTGGCAACAAATACTTAATGTCACAGTGAATGTTATGACACCGTATCTGACAAACTTGTACACACTCCAAACAGTAATTTAAAATACATTAAAGAACACAATCAATTGTTAACCCAGTTCAGTGTGTAACAACACCTACTCTGGGGGCTACTAAGCCAGGGAGGAAATTCACTATAAGAGGTGTTAATTTAGGAATAAACCAACCAGTTTATCTCCTTCACTTAATACCTACCCAATGCAACTTCAATATAAGTCCAACTTAAACTTGAGTTCCTAATCACTCCCCCTCAATCACAGTAGTGATACTAATCTATTGATTAATGAGATTATGAAGACATCCTTCAATACACACACTTGATTTTGCTTCAAAGCTTTAATCAAGAGACACAGTCACTCGTGCTTCAAAGATTTGAGTGATAAACAACCCTTACTTGATTTTGCTTCAAAGCTTTAATCAAGAGACACAGTCACTCGTGCTTCAAAGCTTTGAGTGATAAACAACCCTTACTTGATTTTGCTTCGAAGCTTTAATCAAGAGACACAAACACTCGTGCTTCAAAGCTTTGAGTGATAAACAACCCTTACAACCAAATCCTACTCCAAGTCACTTATCAAAACGATAATTTCTTGGCTCACAGTAGTTACAACTATACAATGCCTTATTGATCTTCTGTCAAAAGTGCTGCATACCATTAGGCTTCGTCAGAAATATATAAGCTGCCTATTCTTCTTTTAGGGCTTCCACAAAAATAGCTAGGGTTAACAAAGTTAACCTAAAGACTTGGTCTAGGTCTTTTTCATAACAGGTTAGAGTTAAGCAAGGTTAACCTAATGTCCACGTGAGCAGCTGATCTGGACAATAATTCTTCAACTCAGAGAAGCACACCAGTTTCCTGAAAATTCTCAGGAATAATAAATCTGCACAACAACTTGATCAGTACAGGATGTCTTAACATTGGTTATGACATCATGAATCTTGTTCACTGATTTTGGTAGAATTCAGTATATATGATCATAGCTCAATGATCATGATAATCACTCATACTGAGTAGTTCCTGTAGAACATTCTTTCTGCAGAATGTACCTTTATCCCAGATGTTATGACATCAGTCATGACATTCGCAATTCTGGTTTTACCAAAAAATAATGTCAACAAACAAACACTTACAAACTCCCCCTTTGGCAAATTTTTGGCTAAAACCCCTAAACAATCAGAGATTAGAATGCAGCAGAATTTTTTAATAACAGCTACCAATATCTAAATCTACCAAAATTATCACAATTTATTTTCCCCCTTTTTAGCCATAAAGAGGCCAAAGATACTTGTACTTTAAGTTATACAGTCATCCAAAAGGAAATTAAAAAAAACACAGAACCAAGGAGAAGATATCAAATAGCAGCAACAGATTTCAGCATCAATCTCTTCAACTCAGCAAACACAGACCTTCAGGTACTGTCATCTCCTAAGGAAGCACTACTTTCAGTAGCATTTTCTGGTTGGCTTCTTGCAGAATCATCATGTTGTTCTTCATCAGCATCCTCTTCCCTCATTTGTACTTCATTCTCCTCCTGTTCCAGACCAGCAATCAGCTCTTCAAGAGTCCTTTTTCTTGCATCAAGTTCTCTGCAGTTTTCTTTTAGAACAACTATAAGATCAGCTCTCTTGGAATGGGCTTTGACATTTGATGTCTCAGCAGATGTCATAACAATGTCAGGGACATGAGTTCCCTGAAACAGCTTATAGTGAAAACCAAGTGCAGGAGCTCTTTTGCACACAGAGTCCTTTTCAACCAGAATATCAGGATACTGGTTAATCATTATGCCACACAGGAGAGAGGGAAAAGCAATAGGGCCTTTAACAGCACAGCTCTCAGCATGTTTCAATGTTTGATCAAAGATGTAGTTGCCATAATCAAAGTTTGTTCTGGTTCCAACAGCATAGATAAATCTTCCCAAACCTATGGAAATGGTGGATTTGTGGTTGGTGGGAACCCAGTTAGCTGCACTAATTTTGTGCAGTATGGTAAACTTCATACTCAGCTTGCTTGCAGTTAGCTTCCCTTTCAAGGGCCAGTGCTTGACTTGCTTGGCAGTGATGGTTTGACAAACCTGGTTATCAGTAACTTCAAGCTCAGGTTGAGCATCATCAGGCCTTCCTAGGTATTTGTTTATCACAGTAGGAGAGAAATTTACCTTCTTTCCTCTCACATAAACACTCTTAAAATATGCTGACTTTCTATCAACACAACCACCAGACAAATTTACTATGAATTCTTTGACAAGAATCTCATAGCAGTTGGAAAACTTGACCACTGTTTTCATCAGGCCAGCAGCTTTGATTAGATCCATGACTTCCTTACACTCAATAGCACTTCTATTCAGCTCCCTCTCCAAGGCAATCCTTTTCAGAAACACATACTTCCACCTGCTTGCATTTTCTGGATGGTGAAAGGAGATGTTGTCAATGGCAACTTCAGGAACCATAGACAGTTTGCTAGAAGAGGGTTTCTTCCTGAGAGGAATGTCTGGAATATTGCTCTCAACATCAAAATCAAAGTCTGATTCCTCATCAGATTCAGAGGGTTCAGGATCCTTTCTTTTCTTGGCTATAGGTTGTCTCAAGGGTTTTGAGAGACTACCAACAGATACCCTAGCTTTTACCTTACCCTTCCCTTTCGAAGTTCCAGTCTTCTCAGCCTTGTTCTCAGGCCTCGCCTTCTCATGAACCACTTCAGTAGCCTTCCCTTTGGAGGGGCTTTGGGCAGCATTTTGCTTCTCTTTTCTACTCATCATCCTTCTAGCTATGCTAGGGTTGATATTGGCAATTAAATCATTGTCAGAGAATTCTTCATCAACATCAATGAAAGGAGGTTCAATAGTCTTGTCAGTAGGGGTCTGGTGACCATCAGGTTTTTCTGGAGATTTCCCAATGTTGTCATCAGGTGTCTCAACATTCTGAGTGACATCTGGATCCCTTTCTACATTAGGGCTAGCAGTTTCTTGGTTCAATGGTACAGATATGCCAGGAACAGAGTGATTCTCATTAAGAATCCTAGTGACTAGTCTGGCAATAGCTTGATGCACATAAGCAGAACCTTCCCTATTAGCTATCTCTGGAGGAACAGAAGATGATGGTTGAGAAGTTTTACCTGATGGAGAAGCTTGTGATCTTATTACATGTCTGGTTCGCAGCTTCTTGACCTTAGTGGGATCAGCTGCCATTTCACGAAGTGGAGTTATCTCAAGAACATCAGCATCCATGCAGTTTATGATTGCCCTAGGTTCGCTGTCAGAGGGTGAGGAAGATGCAGTTGCCTTTGATGAGGATGATGACACAGATTGTTGCGACATCTTGAGAGATTAAGAAAACAAGTGACAGCGTGTGTGAAATCTTCTTTTGAGGGAATGGAGAATGTTGCAGAAAAAAGAGAAGAGGGAGATATAAGTATGTCTATTCCACTTCTTAAAATTTTGGAAAGAAGGAGGGAAACAAATGATCAGCCCAATCAGAATAGACTTGACTAAAATATCTCTTTCATCCCTTGTTTTAAGCAAAATTAATTGCTACATCTCTTCATATTGGCAAATACCCAGCTTGCCCCTTAAATTTTCAAAGTGACTAGCATCAAGTGCCTTGGTAAAAATGTCAGCCAGTTGTAATTCAGTGGCAACATGTTCCAGCTTAATCACCTTTTCCTCCACAAGATCTTTGATAAAGTGATGTCTAATGTCAATATGCTTAGTCCTGTTGTGTTGTATAGGATTTTTGGAGATGTTAATAGTACTCAGATTGTCACAGTACAATGTCATGACATCTTGTGTGACATTATACTTAGTCAGCATTTGTTTCATCCAGATTATTTGAGAACAGCTGCTACCAGCTGCTATGTATTCAGCTTCAGCAGTAGATAGAGACACACAGTTTTGTTTCTTGTTGAACCAGGAGACAAGATTATTTCCCAAAAAGAAGCATCCTCCAGAGGTGCTCTTTCTATCATCAGCACTACCAGCCCAATCAGCATCACAGTAACCAGACATAATTGGTTCACATCCATGAGAGTACAGCATGCCATAATTGTAAGTTCCACTCACATACTTCAGAATTCTTTTCACCTGGTTGATGTGACTTACTTTTGGTTCAGCCTGGTATCTTGCACATACTCCAACTGCAAAAGCAATGTCAGGTCTGCTGGCAGTTAAGTATAGCAGACTTCCTATCATGCTTTTGTACAAGCTTTGATCCACATTTGCCCCCACTTGTGTCTTTGGACAACTTTAAATGAGTAGGTGCAGGAGTCCTTTTATGACTGGCATTCTCCATTCCAAACTTCTTGACAATATTCTTTTCATACTTGCTTTGAGACAGAAAAATTGAGTCTTCCATCTGTGTGACTTGCAGTCCAAGGAAGTAAGTCAATTCTCCCATGAGGCTCATTTCAAATTCAACTTGCATCTGGTTAGCAAAATGTTTAACCATTTTATCTGACATTCCTCCAAACACTATGTCATCAACATAAATTTGAGCTACCATTATCTTTCCTCCTTCATTTTTGACAAACAGAGTTTTATCCAAACCTCATTTCCTGTATCCTTTGTCAGTGAGGAACTTTGTCAACCTGTCGTACCAAGCTCTAGGAGCTTGTTTCAGACCATATAAAGCTTTCCTCAATTTGTAGACATGACCAGGACAGTTTGGATCCACAAATCCTTTAGGTTGTTCCACATATACTTCCTCATTCAAGTACCCATTTAGGAAGGCACTCTTCACATCCATCTGAAATAGCTTGAACTTAAGGAGACAAGCAACTCCCAATAGAAGTCTGATTGATTCCAGTCTGGCTACATGAGCAAAAGTCTCATCAAAATCAACCCCTTCAACTTGAGTGTATCCTTGAGCAACAAGCCTTGCCTTATTCCTGGTGACAACTCCTTCAGCATCTGATTTGTTCTTGTAGATCCACTTTGTGCCAATGATGTTTGTTCCTTCTGGTCTAGGAACTAACTCCTATACTTCATGTTGCTTGAATTGGTTCAATTCATCTTGCATTGCTCCAATCCATTATTCATCAGTCAAAGCCTCTTTAACATTTTTTGGTTCAATCTTAGACACAAAGCAAGAGTTTGTGATGATTTCTCTGGATCTTGTAATGACTCCACTGTTAGGATCTCCTATGATGAGTTCCTTAGGATGATCTTTCTGAATTCTGATGGAAGGATCTTTGTTAGCTTCCTTTGATTCAGACTCTGATGGAGTAGGATTAGGCACATCATCCTTTTTAGACACTTGAGTTGAAGTCTCAAAGAATGTCTCTACATCATATGGGACATTTGTTTCCTCATGGTGATCATCAACTATGACATTTATAGATTCCATCATAACTTTGGTCCTGGAATTGAATACCCTATATGCTCTACTGTTGGTAGAGTATCCTAGGAATATTCCTTCATCACTTTTAGGATCCATCTTTCTCCTTTGTTCACGATCTGTCAGAATATAGCATTTGCTCCCAAAGACATGGAAGTACTTTATTGTAGGCTTTCTTCCTTTCCATAGTTCATAAATGGTGGATGATGTTCCCTTTCTCAAGGTGACCTTGTTATGGACATAACAGGTTGTATTCATAGCTTCAGCCCAAAAATGAATAGGAAGCCTTTTGGCATGTATCATTGCTCTGGAAGATTCCTGTATAGTCCTGTTTTTCCTTTCCACAACTCCATTTTGTTGAGGAGTTATGGGTGAATAGAACTCATGATTGATTCCTTTTGAGGAACAGAACTCATCAAACTTACTGTTTTCAAATTCTTTACCATGATCACTTCTGATTCTGACAATGCATCCTCCTTTTTCTCTTTGAATTCTTTTGCACAGTTCCTTAAATACATCAAATACATCAGACTTTTCCCTAATGAAGTTTATCTAGGTGAATCTGGAAAAATCATCTACAACAACATAGGCATATCTCTTTCCACCAAGACTTTCCACCTGCATTGGACCCATCAGATCCATATGTAGAAGTTCTAGCACCTTAGAGGTGGTCAGATGTCTTGTCTTTGGATGTGACATTCTAGTTTTCTTTCCAACCTGACATTCACCACAGACTCTCCCTTCATCAATCTGAAGCCTTGGAATCCCTCTGACTGCCTCCATGGATATGATCTTTTTCATCCCTCTTAGATGTAAATGACCAAGTTTTTGGTGCCACAGTTTCACTTCCTTTTCTTCTTTGGCTATAGAGCATACAGAAGAGTAGTTAGTGTTCTCAGACTCCCATAAGTAACAATTGTCTTTTGATCTGACTCCTCTCATTACAACTTCTTGTTTTTCATTAGTTACAAGACATTCAGACTTGGTGAAGTTGAACTTGAATCCTAGATCACATAATTGACTGATACTTATGAGATTAGCAGTCAAACCATTTACTAGCAACACTTCATTTAGGTTTGGAACTCCAGGGCAGTCCAATTTTCCAACTCCTTTGATTTCTCCTCTAGCACCATCTCCAAAAGTGACATAACTAGTAGTATGAGGTTTAACATCATTCAGCAGATTCTTGATTCCAGTCATGTGTTTAGAGCATCCACTATCAAAGTACCAGTCTTCCTTGGCAGAAACTCTAAGGGAGGTGTGAGCTATCAGGGCTGCAGACTTTTTCTTCCACTGTTGAGTATATGGTGCCTTGTTAGTCTTAGGTTTGACATATGGGGTCTGATTAGGATATCCATATAATCTGAAGCAGAATGGCTTTATGTGACCAAACCTTCCACAATGATGACATCTCCATCTTTGATACTTTTTCTTCATATTTCTCTGTTCTTGATGTTGAGTGCTATGTTGTGACATCTGCTTTGACATTAGTTTATCAGGCCTGGTCTTCTTCTTGTCAACAACAGATTTCTTTGCAGCCACAAATCCTAGACCAGACATGTTTCCTGCATTATGTCCAGCCTGAAGGATTTCTTCCAACTTGTCAGTTCCATTTGTCAACATCTTGTCTGACTTAGGCATCTGATCAAGTTTGGAGTTCAGCATTTGAACTTCACCTTCGAGATGGCTTATAGTATCACTGTCTGCCTTCTTCTCAGCCTCCAACTTCACTATGAGTCTTTTTTGTTTCTCATTTTACTGACAGACTTCAGCACTTCTGATACATAGCTTCTTGTAGGAGTCAGCAAGTTCTTCAAATGTCACTTCCTCATCACTAGAGTCACTATCGGAGTTACAAATACCAGATAGTGCAGTAACTAGTTTAGCAGATTCTTCTTCAGAGTTACTTTCTGAGTCACAATCAGACCAAGTAACAGACATTCATTTCTTTTGTTTCTTAAGAAAAGTAGGATATTCAGCTCGAATGTGCCCATATCCTTCACATCCATGGCATTGGATTCCTCTGCTTTGATTTCCCTTTTCTTCAGACTTAGTTCTTCTGCCGGAGTCATAGGATCTGCTAATGTCAGAGGGAATGTTCTTGACATTTGACCTTGACTTTGGGTCCATTCTCTTGATGAGTTTGTTGAACTGCCTTCCAAGCATAGCTATAGCTTCTGAAATATTCTCTTCATCACTCTCCTTGCTTTCATCTTCAGTATTGGATACAAGGGTTATGCTCTTGTTTTTCTTGTCAGCATTGTCACTGATCTCCATCTCAAAAGTCTGAAGTGACCCAATGAGTTCATCAACCTTCAAGTTGCAGATATCCTGAGCTTCCTCTATAGCAGTCACTTTCATTGCAAACCTTTTAGGCAAGGATCTGAGAATCTTTCTCACTAGCTTTTCTTCTGACATCTTTTCTCCCAATGCTCCTGAGGTGTTGGCAATTTCCAAGATGTTCATGTGAAACTCATGAATGGTCTCATCTTCCATCATCCTTAGGTTCTCAAATTTGGTAGTGAGCATCTGAAGTCTTGACATTTTTACTTTGGATGTACCCTCATGGGTGGTTTTGAGAGTGTCCCAAACATCCTTGGCCAGTTCACATTGATGTACTAGTCTGAATATGTTTCTATTAATTCCATTGAACAAGGCATTTAATGCTTTAGAGTTACCCAGGGCTAACTCATCTTCTTCTTTGCTCCATTCTTCCTCAGGTTTCAGACTGGTCGTCCCATCTTTCCCAGTTATGGTGGGATGGTTCCATCCTTTGTCAGCAGCTCTCCAAGCCTTTTTGTCCAGTGACTTCAAGAAGGAAATCATACGAGGTTTCCAGTAGTCGTAATTTGATCCATCTAGAATAGGTGGTCTGTTCCCAAATCCTCCTTCCTTGTCCATAGTGCCAGAAAATAATATCCCTAGATCTCACCCAGAAAGTCAGGCAGGGTGCCTGCTCTGATGCCAATTGAAATTCTGGCAACAGATACTTAATGTCACAGTGAATTTTATGACACCATATCTGACAAACTTGTACACACTCCAAACAGTAATTTAAAATACAGTAAAGAACACAATCAATTGTTAACCCAGTTCAGTGTGTAACAACACCTACTCTGGGGGCTACCAAGCCAGGGAGGAAATTCACTATAAGAGGTGTTAATTTAGGAATAAACCAACCAGTTTATCTCCTTCACTTAAGACCTACCCAATGCAACTTCAATCTAAGTCCAACTTAAACCTGAGTTCCTACTCACTCCCCCTCAATCACAGCAGTGATACTAATCTATTGATTAATGAGATTATGAAGACATCCTTCAATACACACACTTGATTTTGCTTCAAAGCTTTAATCAAGAGACAAAGTCACTCGTGCTTCAAAGCTTTGAGTGATAAACAACCCTTACTTGATTTTGCTTCAAAGCTTTAATCAAGAGACACAGTCACTCGTGCTTCAAAGCTTTGAGTGATAAACAACCCTTACTTGATTTTGCTTCAAAGCTTTAATCAAGAGACACAAACACTCGTGCTTCAAAGCTTTGAGTGATAAACAACCCTTACATCCAAATCCTACTCCAAGTCACTTATCAAAACGATAATTGCTTGGCTCACAGTAGTTACAACTATACAATGCCTTATTGATCTTCTGTCAAAAGTGCTGCATACCATTAGGCTTCGTAAAAAATATATAAGCTGCCTATTCTTCTTTTAGGGCTTCCACAAAAATAGATAGGGTTAACAAAGTTAACCTAAAGACTTGGTCTAGGGCTTTTTCATAACAGGTTAGAGTTAAGCAAGGTTAACCTAATGTCCACGTGAGCAGCTGATTTGGACAATAATTCTTCAACTCAGAGAAGCACACCAGTTTCCTGAAAATTCTCAGGAATAATAAATTTGCACAACAACTTGATCAGTACAGGATGTCTTAACATTGGTTATGACATCATGAATCTTGTTCACTGATTTTGGTAGAATTCAGTATATATGATCATAGCTCAATGATCATGATGATCACTCATACTGAGTAGTTCCTGTAGAACATTCTTTCTGCAGAATGTACCTTTATCCCAGATGTTATGACATCAGTCATGACATTCGCAATTTTGGTTTTACCAAAAAATAATGCCAACAAACAAACACTTACAATATTAATTGATTAAGCATACACGCCTAGATTGCTAGCAATTATATACAAGCATATAAAGTATAAAAGTAAGAAATAGAGGTCCTACGCTATTACAAGGCTTTGGTGTAGATACATAAGGAATTGACTGAAAATGTAAAATGCGTAAATTAAAACCCTAATTAAGCTATTACAAACCGGACGCAGTTACATAATAAAATAAACGTATGAAAAGTAATGACACGCAAAAAATTAAGACGGGAACAAGTTCTAAACCCTAAAAATCTAATTGCTCATTGAAAATATTTTTTTTGATGTTTTATGAAAACAATTAGAAGTTGAACCTAATTTCTAACTAATTTTAAATTAAAGAAAAAAAAGGTTAAAGTTTAATTAAATTAATTTACAAAATTAATTTTATTAAGAAAAATTCTAAAGCCTAATTTTTATGATTTTTTACTTATTTTTTTTTATGATTTTGTTGGAAAAATGAATGAATATAAAATATAAACTAATCAACAAAAACTAAAATAAAATAAAATAAAGGGAAGAAAAATGGGCCCGGATCGAAGAGGCTTGGGTTGCCCTTCGATCCAGGGGGATGATCGAAGGCCTCGTTCGAGGGTCTTGGGGGGTGCTAAATCTGCAAGCAAATACGTTAGAAATTGAATATGGAAGGCCTGGGATTCGAAGAAGCTTGGGTTGCCCTTCGATCCAGGGGGGTTGATCGAAGATGCCTGAGGGACTGTATGTCTGAGGCGTTCGATCTGGATATGACATCCTTCGATCTGGAATTCTGCAAGGAAGTTTGTTAGAAAAACACAAAATATATGACCTGGGTATCGAACCCAGGTCCTTTTCGCTGCAGCACATCCTCCTCACCAACCTGGTCGAAAGATATTTATTGGTACAAACGAATCTGCAATGTTACGTTAGAAGCAAAAACACAATATTTAACTTAAATGTCGAATTTGCACGCTCAGTGGCCCCCTATGGTGTTAACCCATCGAAAACAAACTAAATCAAAGGTAAGCTCAGATCATGCCCCAACAATGGCATGATCTCAATCCTTCCTTTTTTCTCACATGTAACACACTCAAGCAAACATGAATATTAGCAGCAATATATATATATGTTCAACATGAATTTAAATCATACTTAACAAGTTTGAGATCAAAGGCAAAATTACCAACAGGGGGTTGTACGAGGGATGCTTCTGCGTGAATCCCAAGAACACGATTCAAATGTTAGTTTGGACGGAGACTGTGTGCAAAACCGGCTTTGAGTTTGACAATCTTTGGCAACTTTATGGAATCTCGTGGGGCAGGCAGCGTTTTCTTCTAAGGCAGCCTCCGTGCATTTTTTTCGTCCTTTTTTTCTGTGAGAGCATGAGGTTTATATAGACAAAGGAATTTAGGTCAATATTTGTGTATCAAATCTTGGCCCATTATGATGAAGAGATTTGATTTGATATCTTCATAAAGACTTGCTACATTTTATTCAATCACGTGCCAATCTGTTTTCATGCGTTATTGCCAGCCTGTTATGAGTTGTTTGGGCCTCCAACATGATGAAAACCGAAAGCTGGCCTGCCCCTGTAGATCCAACTCCCTTCGAATCTGCTCTCTTTGATGGCTTCAAAGTCCCAATTCAAATTACTCCAGCTTCAATTGCATAGCCCCTTCGATTGAGCCTCCCTTTGCTTCGATTTCCTGTCCTTTTGAAAAAAATCCCTATTAGGAAACTTCGACCAGCCCTTGGCCTTGTGATGATTCTAAGTTATGATTCAAAGTGTTCAGGACTTCCTTCATCAGAGCATCTTAGATTAAGACAAACTCTGCACTGAAATGCCATTCGAAGGTCATTTCATTCTGATGTTCTGATTGGGGGGAACTCTGAAGTTCCAGTCGAAGGACACACTGAAGTTCCAGTCGAAGGACCTTTTGGAATGCCAATCGAAGGGTCTTTGTCCATATACCAATCGAAGGATATTTGTTAAAGTGCCAATCGAAGGACACTTTTACAATGCTAATTGAAAGGTACTTATTAAAATACCACTCGAAAGGCCTTGTTGAAATGCCAATCAAAGGGTCTTGTTAAAAGGCCAATCGAAAGACTTTGTTGAAATGTCAATTGAAGGATCTTGTTACAAGGCCAATCGAAAGGCTTTGTTGAAATGTCAATCGAAGGATCTTGTTACAAGGTAAATCGAAAGGCTTTGTTGAAATGTCAATCGAAGGGTCTTGTTACAAGGCCAATCGAAAGGCTTTGTTGAAATGTCATTCGAAGGGTCTTATTACAAGGCCAATTGAAAGGCTTTGTTGAAATGTCAATATAAGGGAATTTTGGAGATGTCAATCGAAGGAAACTTAAAAACAATCACTCACAAATTTTCCTTTTCTTTAGACAAGGGTTTATGACCAACCATGTAGGGGAAGACCTTGGAAAACATGAAAGGGAAAATTTTAGGGTACAACACCCACAAACCAACATAGGTCTTTTCAGCATGATTTGTCCTCACTCACACGCTTTTCTGGAAACTTCCCAAAAGGTCACCCATTCCAAAATTGCTCCAAGTCAAGCACGCTTATCTGTGGAGTTCTAATGGAATGGGGTACCGAATAGAAGATGTCTCTTGTCGGTACGGTATCCCAGAGAGGATCACCACAGAAAATGGTACGAATCTCAACAATACTATGATCACTGCACTGTGCGTACAATTCAAGATCCAGCACCATAATTCTTCTCCTTACCGATCAAAGATGAATGGCGTTGTCGAAGCCGCAAATAAGAACATCAAAAAGATCATACAAAAAATGACAGTAACCTACAAGGACTGGCATGAGATGTTACCATTCACTCTCCACGGTAACCGTACCACGGCGCGCACATCAACCAGGGAAACACCTTACTCTCTGGTATACGGCATAGAAGTTGTCTTGCCTATTGAGGTCCAGATCCCTTCTCTGAGAATCATGAAGGATGCAGGTCTGAATTAAGAAGATTGGATCCAAACTCGACTTGATCAACTAAACTTGATTGATGAGAAAAGGCTTACTGCTGTCTGTCATGGTCAAATGTATCAAAAATGGATGATCAAGGCTTTCAACAAAAAGGTCAGACGCCAAGTGTATCAAGTCGGGGATCTGGTGATCAAACGCATCATACTGCCGCAGGGTGATCCCAGGGGAAAATGGACTCCTACTATGAAGGACCATTTATGATCAAAAGCATATTCTCTGGTGGCGCAATGATCTTAACCACTATGGATGGTGACGACCTGCCACACCCTATGAACGCGGACATAGTCAAAAGATACTACGCATAAGAGACCTGCTAGGTTGACACACCTAGGAAAAACAAGGGCATCCCGGCGAACCAAAAAGGTTCGGGCAAAAATTAGGGATAAAACAAAAAAAATTGTACACCCGGAAAGTTGAAAACCCGAAAGGGCGACTTGGGAAAAAAGGGGTATCCCGGTGGACTAAAAACCCGAAAGGGCGGCCCAGGCAAAAGTTAGGGAATTAAAGCGTATGAATGTGTCCAGTTGGTCACCTTACAGACAACCTTTAAGCTTCGATTGACAAACTCAACGGTTCTAATCAATCCAATCAACTTTGGACAAGGTAGCAAGTGGACAAGACGCTCAGAGACACGAAGGCTATAGCATAATGGGAACCCCATGGGATTATTGCACATAGCTATCTTTTCTTTGTATCAAACTTTCACTTTTTATGACGACATTCCCTTACTAGAATGGTCGTCTCATTGTACAAAAAATACTTATTCAAGTTAATACAAAGATACCCCTTCGAAAGTGCAAAACTATATGTTTTTTCTTTTTTCGTGCTTTATTTGCGAAAATGTCCAATGATTTATTTTTGAACATATGCATTCGAACGTAACTACTATTTACAAATGAGCAAAAAACAGAAGACAATCGCTAATGGCTTTAAGAAATAGGATAATATCTTTAGACTATTCCATTAAAATTCCCCCACAGTATGCAGCTTAATGATATCAAGCTCTCTCACATCCTCGGCGGAACAAAACTTCCAGTTATCACTCCCCAGTAAAGGTCGCCCAATTTCTCAGGATTCTCCAACAGGATTTCACAAGCAATACACGGCATTTCCCTTACAACAAAGTTTATTTCTCTAACAATTAGAAGCTCATTAACTCATCAGCACTTCAAAACATGAAGACTTACACTCCACGTCCCCAACAGCAGTCAGGGATTTATTTTCCCTAATCCAACAGTATTGCAGCATCATTAGCTTATATGCCCATACATCACATCCATATGTCATAAACATCTATGACACGAATGCATACAACATAATTGCATTCATTCGTTAGAACATCATTGTACAATGCATTTCATACATCATGATATTGCATACAACTAATGTTTCATCTCTTCAAGAAAGATCAGTCAGCAGATGGATATCATCAACAATTTTCAAAAGGGCAGAGATTGATACCTAAAACAAGCCAGGACAATTATCTACACGACCAACTGAAGCAAGCCTACACGAGTTTCTTCTCATACACTCTTTCAGATACAGTTCAGATGCGCTCCAGATATGGACGCCATTTTGATACTCATTCAGATTCAGCTTTCAGATACAGTTCAGATATGCTCCAGATACGGACACCATTCTCATACTCATTCAGATTCAGCTTTCAAATATAGTTCAGATATGCTCCAGATACGGACGCCATTCTGATGCTCATTCAGATTCAGCTTTCAGATACAATTCAAATACGCTCCAGATACGGACGCCATTCTGATACTCATTCAAATTCAGCTTTCAGATACAGTTCAGATATGCTCTAGATACGGACGCCATTCTGATACTCATTCAGATTTAGCTTTCTGATACAGTTCATATACGCTCCAGATGTGGACGTCATTCTGATACTCATTCAGTTTTAGCTTTCAGATACAGTTCAGATACGCTCCAAATACGGATGCCATTCTGATACTCATTCAGATTCAGCTTTCAGATACAGTTCAGATACGCTCCAGATACGGATGTCATTCTGATACTCATTCAAGTTTCAGCTTTCAGATACAGTTCAGATACGCTCCAAATACGGACGGCATTTTGATACTCATTCAGCTTCAGTTTTCAGATACAGTTCAGATACAATCCATTTACGGATATTATTCTGGTACTCAACCCAACCCATCCACTATTTCAGTACAAATCAACCAGAGATTTATTTTGACACTTCTTTCATTCCTGCCAACAATCATTTTTGGATGGCATTTGTAAGCCCATCTCTAACAACTTTTCATCACCTCTCTAAATGGCATCTTTAAGTCCATTCCCTACACCATCAACCACCACATCCTCGAGTGCAAACTTCTGGGTACGCTAGTGTCCAATCATCTTCCACCTTCAAGTCACGAATGGCAAATCCGCCAATCTAACTCTTCAGGTTTAAGAAGATTGAACAGGGGCAGCTGTTGTACCACAAAATTTTCTCTCTCACTTATCAAATATTTTCTCACAAAGATCTCTCTTGGTTCAAGACTGCACTAGGGTTGATCAACTCAAGACACCTCCTTAAGCACTGATGACTAAAATTAGGGTTTGAGATTGCACAAGGATAATTGAACTTTCAATGCCTCATATGACTTTCATGAATCATTATGGACCCCCAAGATTACTCATGTCAAGTTTCAAGCCTTGAATCACATTTCTGCTCAGTCATTTGAGCAGTTGACCTAAAAATCAGTTGTATTGGGGAAAAAGTCAATTGTGGCCAATTTACAGACAAACTTCATAATTTTTTATCCATATCAACATTATAAACTCATATGTATCATGTAATCAAGTTTGGACCATAATTCCTCAAGAAATTTGATCAAACCATCAAAAGGGCAAAATGGTCAAAATTAGGGTTTTGGTTGAGAAAGGGCAATTTCTGATTTTTGACCTAGCAAATGGTTAATTGGTTTGAGGCATGATCTTAAGAGTTCAATTGCACCATTTTTACCTAATTTCATGACTCAAAACATTTCTCAAGATCAATTGGATTGATAGTGGATTTTCAGTCAACTGTACACTGAAAAGTCAAACTTTGACTTTTGGTCAAAATCAAAGTGTCAAAGATCACAATTCATCAAAACATGTTAAAATATGAAACTTGTTCATCAAGAAATCAAAAAGTCAAGATTTCATTTTGAAAAGTCAAAGTTTTCAAACTTAGAAATTTTTACAAGTGTTGAAAACTTCATGTTTTTTCACAACTTTGAGCCAATTTTTCACCATGATGCAAGATGACTCAAAAGAAAATTTCAACATGAAAGTTGCAGATCTCCATGATATCTACAACATTTATTTACACAACTTCTCCTAGAAATGCTTGGATTTCAATTTATTAATTCATAAAGTCATGGTCTTGAAATTAAACACTTAGTGAAATTTTGCCCTACTTTAGGCAGGATTTTAACCCAACTTCATGGCACTTTTTCATATAGTTCTAAGGGGAATTTTCAAAAGTGATTCAAAGAGGGGTTGAATAGGATATTACAAGATTTCTAAAAAGTCCAAGAACTCCTTGAGATCATTCTTGAGCAAGGAGAATCGAAGAGAGGAAGTTAGGGTTTCAAACTAAAATTATAGGTCATTCTCATGATGAACAAAAATGCAATTTCAATGTTAGGCTGCATAATCTTGCTTTGCAGGCCTCCTAACTTGTGTATCTATCCATCATTAATAGATTACACAAACTTTTAAGCTTTAATCCAAGTGGTTTAAGCTTTATCCAATCCACATTTCCATTAATGACACAAAGTGTACACTTCCATTTTAGAAAAGCAAGCTTTATGTGCAAAGTCAATTCTTGAGCCTCTAACTTGTTCCCTCTGATCACACTCCATCTAAAAAGTCATAAGCAAGTGTGTTTAAAGCATAACCACTCTATCTTAGCCAGTACACAAGGCATTGAAACTTGATTTCTCAAAAAATCACATGTTGAGCTTAAACATGTGATTTTGATTTCTGATCAGATACAAGCATCCATACTTGTTGCTTATAAATAGAGGCACTATTTATGAGCTAAAGGGAGAGCTTAAACACCCTGAAATACACCAAAACTCTCTCAAATCAGAAATTTCCCAAAAACTCCATTGTTGCACAGTTTCTGACCTTGAACACCAAAATCAAAAACTACTCGTGTGTTTCTTGGCCTTTTGCTTCCAAAAGCTTCCAAGCACCATATACAAGCCATCCATGTCCCTATTACACGACTACAACACCATCTTCCTCCATTTCCAAGTTCAAAAACAGAGCATCACAGTTGGACTTCTACAAATCATTTCAGCTACTCTCCAACCAAGCTAATAATTGCATTAGCTTCCTGGGACCTCAAGGAAGCTAACATGATCCTTCCAACACCTTGAAATAAGCTCCAACTCAAAACACGAATTCCATTTTCAAGGTGAGTTTTCTGACTTTTGAACTCTTCATATAGGCATCATTTGCTTTCCATTTGTGAAGATAAAATGCAGATATCATAGCCCTGAAACTAATCATGTCTTTAGATTTCATTTATATTGCTTGAGTAGTTAGAATTTTGAATCTGAACATCCTGGAAAAGTTAGGTCAAAATTTGGTACCATTCAAAATTCATGCTCATTTTTGAGAATTAATTTAAGTTGTTTACATTTCTGGTATCGTGGTGAAATTTTCCACAAGTTTCATGTTTACATTTTTGCAAATGGGTGAGAAATGAACAAGATGCAGGTGGTCTGGCTAGAGGTTGAGATTAAGTTGTTTTCAGGAAACAGTTTTTAATATATATTTATGGTTTGACATAAGTTAACAGATGTATCACCACCCCAGTGGTTAAAGCGTGTGTCTGTCACCCTTAGGTCCTGGGTTCAAGCCCCAGCGTGATATTTTTTTTCATTTTTTCACTTTTTTGACATTTTCTTTGTTTTTGCAGCGCCTGGGCCTCCTTTGCTTTGGGCCTTTATTTTTTGCTACATTTGGACCCTCTATCTTGCTGTTCATACATCCTGGCCCATTTTATTTTATTTTTATTTTATTTTTATTATTATTATATTAGTATTATTATTAATATTAATTTTTATTATTAGTAATAAAAACTCAAAAATATTTTTATTTATTATTTTCACATTTTTATATTTTATTTTTCTTCACAAAAATAAAAGAATAAAAACATTTCTTTTACATTTTCTTTAATAATTAAATTTACCTTTTTAAATACTTAGATAACTTAATTATTATTATATTATATTATTCATTTTTCTTATAAATTAAAATCAATTTAGAGTTTAGAACTTTTATTTTATTATTTTTATTTACTAACTTAATTAAATTCACCAAAACCCTAAAAAAACTTGTTTTCTTTAATTTAATTTATTCTACTAACTTAATATTAATTTTCTTTTTTTTAGCTAATTATTTTATTTTTATTAATTAGGTCAAAAACCTCTTTTCATGAAGAAAAAAAAACAAACAATCACATTTCTTCTTACATTTCATATTTTTGCATTGTATCCTTATTTTTGTACATTTATTCAAAAATTCAATATGGTTGTAATAATTATTTAAATTTAATTTCTTGCAATATTCCTCATTTGTAATTTGTACACTCTCTCTCCTAAATGATGTAATAGCGTAATAATTTTAAATTCTGTAATTTATCGCTTTATATACAAATGCTAGTAATTAGGGTTTTGTATGGAAAGACTAAAACCAACAAATAGCAAACCCTAATCAAGACAAAAACAATGCATGTAAATCAATACACTTGCACACAAACACCCCTAGGGTAAATCCACTTTGTTGCCTTACAAAAATGGTCATATTATGCATGTGAGGTATCTTAGCAAAAACAAGCAAAATACAAGATCATAGCCCCTCGATGACGCTATCTATGTTGCCTTTCAAAATGATCTTAGTCCCTAAAGAAAAATACTAAGATATCTTGCAACATTTCTAATCATGGTTATACGATGACCCACACACGTCCCTTTTACATCCAAAGATAGGGTTACTTACCAAATCAATGGTAAGATAACAATGTCAAAGGAAAGAGGAAATAAATATGAAAGACTTTTTGAGTAGGTAGAATGTTCCTAGTTACTTGCTCAAATTGAAAACCAAAATATCCTTGCTATTTTCAAAAACAAACACCCACACTTTCAAAAATACCTTTCAAATTTGAAAACATTTTTAAAAGATCAACACTTTTGTATACATTCTTACGAACGAGAATCATTACAAAGTTCGCCTAAATAATAGCCTCTTTACAAAATACTTTCAAAAACCACACAAAGCACATTTTCAAACAAAAGCAAATGATCTAGCAAGTAACTAAGAGTCCATGGAAAACCATGGATGAAAAGGGTGTTGATACCTTCTCTTTTCATAATCTACCCCCCGAACTCAAGAAACAATCTCAAAGGTCTTTCCTTTGTTTTTTCACCTTTTCTTTTGGATAAAAGAAAAGTCGATGGCGATTCTTGCTAACCGCAACATTTGCGATCAAACCCAAAACAACCAAGTCGGTTCTTCCACCATATCACACACACAAGGATAGATTTGATTTGAATTGTTAATGAATTTGTCAAAACACTACATTAACAATTTATCAATATTTATTTAAAAGCTTCTTACTAAAATTTATTTTCAAAATATAATTCAATATATTTATTAATATACTATCCATCTATTTCATTTATAAAATAAAGTATCCATCTAATTCATTTATAAAATAAATTTTAATATTTTAATTGTACAAAAAAACTATATTTTTTATAAAAAATCTAAAATAATTTTTTTAGCAGTAATCATTTTAAACTCTCTCGTACACAAATATTGTTTGGTTGATTTTATTCCCTCCCTCCCATATAGACATATTGCTTGATTGTTGCTTTTTTCCACAGTACATACTTTTAATCCGGTTTTATTAGATAAAATCATTAAATAGAGAATATAAAAAAGTCAAATTTATAAAAATATGTGTTTGATTCACAAAAAGTTCCTATCGGACATAACAATACAATATAAGTCTATTGGACAATTATTTGTTGAAAAAGATTTATAAGTTTAAATAGTATGCGAAAGTCTCACATTAGTTAAAATTGTGGAGACTTAAGTATTTATAAGTGAGAGAATTCACACATCTATTATCATAAAATTTTGAATAAGTATGTAGTGTGACTCTCACAAAGGTGTGTTGCTCAAAAGGAAAGTCTCAAAGTATACAAATTCTCTTTCGTTAAGATAGACTCACACTTGAGAGAATATTAAAAAAAAAATTATAAGTGTGAATAGTGTGACAAAGTCTCACATTAATTAGAAATGTGAAGATTATATCTCATAAAGATGTGTTACTAAAAAAAAATTCTTAGATATAAAAGTATTCTCTCGTTCACACTTCCAAATTGTCAAAATACTATTTATATATGTGATTTTGATTAATTAGAGTTGTAATCATGAATCAACAATAAACTTATACTCTTTGTCATTATTATAAGTAAATATTTTTTTTTAAATTTATTGAATAATGAATACATCTGATCTATATAAAAGATTAAATATATTTATTATTTAATAAAAAAATCTTTATTTATAAAAATGATCGGAGTGATACCATATATTAAACTAGACTTAATAACTTGTTTCTATTTTTCCATTTAAAATTTCGCTCCTCATGACAAACAAATTTTTTTATCTCCCCAAATATTTACAAAAATTGACCGCTAAACACAAATTTAAACTAAATAATAAAAAGAAGAAATGATTAATTTTTTATTTATATATATATATATATATATATATATATATATATATATATATATATATATATATATATATATATATATATATATATATATATATATATATATATATATATATATATATATATATATATATATATATATATATATATATATATGCCTCATATGTAGATTAGTAATTGTCAAATATATACTAAAAAAATCTAATTGGATTGTGTTGTCTTATGAGAACATAGAGATAATAAATGTGGTGTATTGGAGTTGGTCGATATATAAAGGTAATGTAGGTGATATTTATAGTGTGACAATGAATATATTTCAGCTTTTCACATTGATATTTTTTAGTACATCATGGAAACATATGGAAACTACTATACATATGATATTTATGATGTAGATGATATTTATGATGTTTGAATGACAAGGAAAAAGATAAGTTCAAACAAAGCATGTAGCTGTGGAAAACTAGATTCAAATTAAGATAATATCTGGTATACACGTTTATGGTTTACTTTTAGTTTTGAAGACATTTTGGGACCCAAAATCTTCAATGTCATCGTGATTCGTGGGTCCAAAACTTGCAATTATTGTTTGGTTTATTTTTTAAGAATCAATTATTTTTGTTCATTTTTAATATAACTGTCTAACATTTATTAAGATTACAACTACTTTTTATTGATATTTTTTCAATTCATTTACTGGATATCGATCTCAGAACAAATTGATTTGCATTTCACAACATGTTTTAGAATTATTGTTTTGCTCTTATCACACTGGTGTACCTTGTGCGATAACATAAGAAATTCTCCCTACGTCGACAGCCACTTAGAAGGATTTATCTACAGATAATAGTTTACGGTCACTAAAACTATATTTTATTTTATATTATTATTAATTATTATATTTTATTAAAATATTTCTTTTTAAAACAAAAAATTCAGATTTTAGTAAAGTTATATCATTTTATTTTTTAGGTTTCAGTTACCGATTCTCCCTCCTCCTTCGATACTATTTTCAAATTTTTAACCAAAATAATGAAATCTCTCAGATTGTTGATCCTACTCTCAACCTTCGATGTATTTGAAGCAAATTTCAAAATCAATCTCCTTCTAATTGTTGAGAACTTCAAACCTTATTTTGCTTTGAATCGTCGAATCGATCCTATTTGAATAGCTGAAAACTCCACACTTTCTTTCGATCTAAATCATCGAGTCGATCTCAATCATAGAACTGCTCTCAATTGTCAAATCACTCTCAATCGTCAAATTGCTCTGAATCGTTCGGATTGCTCTTAATAGTTCAAATCATTTTGAATCATCAAATCGATCTCCATCGTTCGGATCGCTTCTCAGCCGTTCAAAAGGTATTTGTTTCAAGCTCTGCTTTCAGTTACGTTAATTAATTTTTTTTACATATTTTTCTTTTCAATTGTTATCAGTAATCGAAACATTTATTTACATTTGTAGATTATCCTTGCTTGTTTTTTGTTTTCATGATGTTGTCACTTTTTTTTATATGTGATTTTGATTTTGGTTCAACTAGGTTATAGTTCAACATATTGAATTATATTTTGAGGAAAATGTTATCAAATGTGATTTTGTTATTATCGGTTTAGCTTCGAATGTGATTTTATGTTTGGATTATGATCGTACCTGACCAGGAGGGATTGTCAAGGCTCATGAACTTCAAGTTGAACAACAGTTGAATGTGAAGTGGGGAGGGTACCTGCAAGACACTCTGATGCCAAAGTAAGGTTCAAGTGCAAGCAAGTATAAGAGTATGAGTGAATGGATTCAATACCTTACCCTTTCAAGTGAGAGGGTATTTATAGCCCCCAACGATGGGTCAAGGTCTTCAGTGATGGGCCACGATGAGGCCCAATAACAAAGACTGTCGGGATTTATAGGTGTATGAAGTCCAGCACGTGACCTCCTCCCTGGTCAACTGCCCCGAGAAAGCGGGAGTTGGACCCGTTATTCTCGTAGGGCATGATGATGATGATATGGACATGTGAGCTATGTTCTACTAGTGAACAAGTGGAGAAATATCCAATAGTCATCAGTTTAGGTTGCATGCTTTTGGGCCTTTGGTAAAGGCGATGGATTGGGTATCCTCAACAGTGAGGCAAGTGTTGGCCCAGTCCAGAACAGGAGCCCCCAAGTTATTGCTCTTAGGTGAAAGGGCGATGACTTAAGTTCAGCTTAACTGTCAGGGAAGCATCGCCCGAGAGGGGAAATTGCCAACCTCCGCAGGGGATGGCTCGTTGACTCATGTCGAGCATTCAGAAAATATGTGTGAGGTATGGTCGACCAACTCAGTGGGCAGTTAGTTGGTCGCCTTTGGTTCTGATAGTGTCGGCTTGGTGCCCATTAGGGATATATAATCATGGGATGCGAGGAGTTTCCCCGAGTATTTGTCTTTGACGTGCCCATCTATAAGGCGTTGCTATGATGTCGAGCGTTTACCCCGTCTTTGGGAGTCAAACGGCATAAATGTGTCAGTATGCAAGGCTTTGTCATAATGTCGCGCGTTTGCCCACCACTGAGTGTGAAACGTCATCGAGACTACTATGAGCAACATGTCTTCTTGTCAACCCCACGTGGAAACTGTTTGGGGTGCCATCTTTTTATAAGGGAGTCCAAAAGCCCTAAGTAATGATGACTTTCCACGTGCTTCCTCGTGAGGTGTGAACTATCTATAAAAAGAGGAATCCAAAGGCTCATTTGTCGTTTTCAAGCTCTCTTCTCCTCTCTCCTATGTTCACTCGTGGATTTGCTCTATTCTAACGCCACCGTAGACGTCTTCAAACACAATCTTCTTCCAAGTAAGTTATATCTTCTTGATAACGCTTTTTCTTAGAATTTTTAGATTAAACACTTGGGTTTTGTCATGAACGGATGAATCCCTGGATGAAAATTCATGGGTTGTAAAGTGATTCTTCATGGATGTTCATCAAAGTTCATGATTGTGGATGAAGATTCAAAAGTATAATTTCATGGACTCGTGTCGGGGTCATCCTCCCTGAATAGTGGGGAGGATTTGGGCAATTTAGCCCATTCGATCAAATGTTCCCGCGCAGGGCATTGTTCATTCTGGTGCTGGTTATCGAGGGCTTGGGTTGAGGTCCATTCATCGCCCTTTCACTTGATTTGTGGTGGAAGGGTGAATTTGATGATGTCAAATTCACTGTTTTCCGTGCTTTTCAGGTTTGATGGAACACCAAGTCGGAGAAGACGTCGTGCCCGACACTCACGAGAATGATACTACTGTCGGGGATGACCCTTTGGCTTGGGTTGTGCCCGAGCCTCAGAGTAAAATGTCGTGTTTTTCGCAGGATGCTTCTAACGCGTTCAATGTCCCCAAGGTCCGAGCGGAGGGTGCTCCTGCCAATTGGGCTCTTCAGATCCCTCACCAGAACTGGAGGATGTGCTCGGCATTCTTGGGAAAATGCTTTCCTATGTATGAGTTTGCTTTTACAGAAGCGGGGATGCGTTTACCATTCAACGAATTCCAGATGAGGGTTTTCTAATGGTTACAATTGGCACCTTTCTAGCTTCATCTGAATGCGCTCGCCTTCATGCGTGCATTCGAGCTTGTATAACACCTTCAAATCGGTGTCACATTTCTTATCTTCTTCTGCATCTTTCACTTACATTGGCAGTCCATCAGAGGGCGACAAGCCTGGGTGTCATTCAAACAACTCGGAAAACTTTTTCGGCCGTACCTTGAATCCATTCGCCATTTTAAAGAGAGGTACTTCATCATGAATCCTCTTACAGATGCGGTTGTGGCTTCCTTGTATAATCGCTCGAAAGAAATCAAGGGGGCGGATAATAGTTCGGCTGACGGCTAAGTTTCCTCTTGAGTGGCAGTGGAAACACTTTGAGCAGAAGCCTGAATATTACACGGTGAAACCCAAGGACTTGGACACCCAGGACCAGCTTTCTTATGACAAGTTGGAGGCTTATGTCAAGAGTTTCTCACCAGTGAAGTGTTTAGATATGGACAACAACTTCCTTTTTAATGATAAAGGGGAGTATCTCCTTGTTCACAGACTGATTAATACAAAAGTGCTTCTCGAGTGCTCTTTAGATGATGAGGCTTTGAGACTTTTAGGTAGGGGATATGCTCGTGATTTTATTTTTGTATGTTTGTCTTGTAACTGATAGTTTCTTTTTTTATTGTTGATCGGATGGCGTCCCTCTCTGAATGTTTACTCAATTTGAGGCCAAAGAATGCTTCCAACTTGGGGCCTAAGAATCGGGTTGCTCAACTTCAGGAGCAGGCCAAAACTTCTGCCCGTTCGAGTGGTTCACCCTCCTCTTCAGGGACTCAGGCTCCTCCTCTCGAAAAATCGGTAAATACGAAACACATGGAGGACCCCGAGCGTGTAACACCTGTCGAAAGTAACAAGGGATTCGGGGTAGTTTTCGTGTTGCCTCCCTGTTATCTCAACCGCAGTATTTTCAATGGGGAGAGTTCTTTAGGTCTTCATAATGAGGAAAAGTAAGCGATCTTGTCTGAGGATAAAGAAACTCGACAGAAGAAACTGTCTGACGATGTGGCCACCGTGATAAGGGTTCTTGAAACAGTTTTAACGCTGAATAATAAGGCCACTAGCTCTCAGGCTACTCTTGACAAAGCTTATGCCTGAATCCAGAAGCTGCAAGGGATAAATGAAAATCTGAAGGGTAACATCCTCGACCACGATACAAAGTATGAGGCGCAATTCCAGCTCCTCAAAGATTTGAATGAGCTATGAAATCAACTGGAGGTCGTGACTAAGGAGAATGAGTGACTGGCCTCCAGGGTAAAAGAGTTGGAGGGGATCGTGGCGCCTTCCGATGAAGATACTGGCACGGAGAAATCCCTCATGACTAGTAGAGATTTATTCGTATGGAGTCACGTGCTCGAACAAGACTTCATGGATACTATTAGTTATGGCTTCAACACAGCCATGGAGCAGCTCAAGATCCTTAACCTAAGGGTTGACTTGGTTGTTGAAGGTGCAGGGCCATTTAACCAGGTGGTTAATGGGAATATTTTTTATCCCCCCGACGACAATCCTAGGGAGGAGAGTGATGGGGAGGATGGGATTTGAGAAGTTTTCGGGTCTGTGTGTCTACTTTTGTTTTAACTTAGATTAGTGGCTTATGTGTCCATATATTTTGTTTTGTAAACTTGACAGGGGCTTTGCCCGATTTTCTTTCGTTTGGGCCTACGTTCTCGTATATTTGTAATTATTTGGACAACATCGACCTTCATGGTCGGCTATTATGAATGCCTGTTTAGTCTGTTTATGTTAGTTGTTGCTCGTTATTGTGCTTGACTTGTTTGTTTTGTGAAATGTGGCATTTCTATGAGTGGAGATTTATGCTTGACCTTAGTTGGGATCGACACATGTTAGAATATGTCGAGGAAACAAAGTAGTAGTCTGTAGAAACGATTTCAATATCACGGTTGGGATCTTGATTTCGTGGCGTGAACTGCCCATCACGAGTTGGGTGTCGTGTCTATTGGGTACTTCGAAAGTGGAGCTTTACCGAGGTTTCCCCATCGGGCTAAGGTTCTACTCGATCAATTAGTGACAAACCCGCCTTTCGTTATTGGTTGGATGCTATGTTTGTACCTCAACATGCCTTCATGGTCGAATGTGCCCAGTCGTTTGTCAGAGAAGGCATGTCGACTGCTAGACCCCAGTGTTTCTCAGGAACCTAACTGTAATATTGTTTCAACTTTGTAGCATTCCATGGTCGAGGTAGTGGTTCTCCACATATGCGTTCGAGGTGATAGGCTCCAGTGCCCGTAGCCCCGAGGACGCGGTACGGCCCTTCCCAGTTTGTGTCCAGCTTTCCTTTACGGGAATCTTTCTGATTTCTCTATAAGACTAGGCTGCCAACCTGGAATTTGCGTTTTATGACTTTACTGTCGTGACAAAGGGCTATATGTTGTTTCAGTGTGGCTTCGTGAAGATCTGCTCCTGATCGGATTTCCTCAACCAGGTCGAGCTCTTCACTTAGGGCCTCATTATTTAGTTCCTCGTCTAGAGGGACTTCAGTTTGCCTGGATGGCTCCATGATTTCCACGGGGATGACGGCTTCGGTGCCATACGTTAGCCAAAATGGAGTCTCACTGTTCGTTGAGTATGGTGTTGTTCTTTATGCCCACAAGACATTGTGCATCTATTCGACCCACCCCATTTTGGCTTCACCTAGCATGTGCTTAAGTCCTTGCAAGATGACTCTATTCATGGCCTCGGCTTGCCCATTGGTGTAAGGGTGTTCGACGGAGGTGAAGTGTTGTTTAGTGTCGAGCTTGGCGATGAAGTCTTGGAAACTTTGATCGGTGAACTGTGTCCCGTTATTAGTGACGAGCGCTTGTGGTATTCTGAATCCGACAAGTACGTTTCGTTTGTAGAAATGGAGGATATTGTGTGACGTGATTCTGGCTAGGGCTTCGTCCCCTATCAACTTTGTGAAATATTCGACAGCCACGATTAGGAATTTATTTTGATATGATCCTTGTACGAATGGTCTGAGGATGTCCATTACCCACCAAGCAAACGAACATGGGGATGTTAGTGTTTTGAGTTTGTGTGGGGGTGCGAGGTGCATGTCCGCGTGTCTTTGAAATTTGTCTCACTTTTTGACGTGCTCCTTCATATCTTGTTGCATGGTGGGCCAGTAATAGTCTGCTGGCAGTGCCTTTCGTGCCAAAGATTTTCCGCCCAAGTGTTGGGAGTTAATTCCCTCGTGGATTTACTACAATATTTTGGGGATTTTGGCCTCCTCGACGCATTTCAGGAGTGAGATGGAGAATCCCCGTCGGTAGAGTTTGTTCTTTACAACGATGTAATAGCAGGCTCGTCGTTTGGTCGCACTTTCCTCTTTCAGGTCGGAGGGAAATTCTCCCTACGTGAGAAAGTTAAATTTCGGGGTCATCCAACACGATGTGTCCCTGATGGCAATCACCTCGGGCGGTGCAATGGGTTTTTTTATGCTCGGGCGAGAAATGGATTCTTGGATGACGTATTTATTCCCACCTTTCTTCTTTGTGCTTGCGAGTTTCGAGAGCATGTCATTCTGTGTGTTCTATTGATAGGGTACGTGTTTGATTTCTTCCCGGTCGAACTTTTTCATCCGTTCTTTGACTAGGTTCAGATATTCGATGAGGTTGTCGTTCTTAGCCTGATATTCTCCTCGAACTTAAGATGCGACGAGTTGGGAGTCCGTGAATATTTGTATTTCTCAGGCATCCTTGGTCAGCCTTAATATTGTGAGTAGGGCCTCGTATTCATCCTGGTTATTTAACATGGGAAACGAGAGGGAGAGGGAATGTTCAATCACGAGGCCTTCTTCATTCTTGATGAGGATTCCTGCTCCGCTCCCCGTCGAACTGGAAGCTTCATCCACAAAGATGATCCAATTATGTTTCCCATCTGAGGGGGGATCGTGAGTGGTCATCTCTGCGACGAAGTCGGCCAATGCTTGGGCTTTTAGGGATTTCCTGATCTCGTACTGAACATCAAACTCTGAGAGCTCTAGGGACCATTTCAGCATTCGTCCGACCATGTTTGGTCGACCTAGAAGCTATCTCACGGGTTGGTCTATTTGTATGATGGCCATGTGGGCCAGGAAGTACTATCTAAGTCTCCTCTCTGCGTTGATAAGGGCTAAGGCTACTTTTTCAATCTGGTGATACATGACCTTGGGCCCTTGTAACGCTTTGCTCATAAAATACAGTGGTTTCTTCCCGTCTAATGTCTCGTGAACAAGGGACGCGCTTACGACCTCGGTGGAGACAGCTAGATAAAGGAACAATGTTTCCCCATTCTTTGGTCGTGATAACATGGGCGGTTGTGAAAAGCTTTGCTTGAGTTAGAGGAGGGATTGTTCTCACTCCTCGGTCCACTCGAAATATGCTTCTTTACGCAAGAGTTTGAAAAATGATAGTGCGTATTGCGCGGACTTTGTTACAAAACTAGAAAGCGAGGTGAGCATGTCGTTTAGGACTTGTATGGATTTTTTTTAGTTTGGCGTGGGAAGCTCGGAGAAGGCTTGGAATTTGTCAAGGTCGGCTTCAATTTCCCATTTGGTTAAATAGAAACCCAGGAATGTTCCCGCCTTGACCCCGAAGGTTCATTTCTCCAGGTTGAATCTCATTTTGCATTGCCTTGCTTGGGCGAAGACTCTTTTGAGGTGGGAAGCATGGTCGTTTTCTGTTCGATATTTGACGATCATGTCGTCCATCTATACCTCGAGCATGTCTCTGATCTCGTCGCAAAATAATTTGTTCATCATCCGCGGGTATGTTGCCCCTACATTTTTTAGGCTGAAGGGCATTACGTTGTAATAGTAATTCCCAAGCTAATCATGAAGGCGGTGCAATGTTTGTCGCTCATCATCGTGGGAATTTAGTTATTCCCCGAGTAGGCATCCATAAATGATAAACTTTTGTAGTCGGCCGAGTTATCGACCAACATATTGATGTTAGGTAAATGAAAAGCATCTTTGGGACATGTCCGATTAAGATCAATATAATCAACACACATTCGCCATTTTCCATTATTTTTCTTGACAAGTACAACGTTTGAGATCCATTGTTTTACAGCTTTTTCAGCAACCTCTTCTTTTTCATAAGACTGCCTACGTTGCACTACTGCCCTAGCAGCCGGATCCACGGCGAGTTGGTGACAGGCGACCTATGGGTCGAGTCTGGGCATCTCTGCAGCATTCCAAGCGAACAAGTTAGTGTTCTCCCTTAAGCAGACTTTGAGTTGCTTCCTCGCCAGGTTAGGGAGTCCAACGCTGATCTTCACTCCTTTGTGAGGGTCTTTACCGAGGGGGATGAACTCGAAGTCTCTGTCTGGGATGGGCTTGATAAAATCATGTTCGCCATTGGGGGCTTCGACTTCATTTTTGCCAAAGAGGGTGTCGAGCAAAATGGAGTCGACCTTTGGTAGAGCCTGTTGTCTTTTGATCCGAGCAGGCTTCGATTTAAGTCGAGCAGTGGTTGCTCTCTTGGCAGGTCGCACTCCAGTGTCGACCATGCTTTGCCCTTTGGAAGCCGCGTGAAAACATCACATGGCAACTGTGATGTCCCCATGGATCGCGGCAATGCGGGCCCTCCTGGTTTAGAATTTCATTTTCAAATGGATTGTGGAGGGTACGACGGTCAGTTCGGCCAGTGTTGGTCTCCCTAGGATGCAGTTGTAGAGAGACAGGAAATCGATCACCAGAAACTGCACCTTGACCTGTAGGGATGCAGTTTCTTCCCTGAAGGTGACAAAGAGCTCAACATAGCCCTAAGGTTTGGAGGTCGAGTCGTTGAATCCTTGCAGGTTTGACCTCGCGTATGGTGACAGGTGGGTATCGTCGAGCTGTAAGGTATGAAACAAGTGATTATACATGACATCGACGGAACTCCCCTTGTCGACTAGAATGCGATGTATGTCGAAGTTGGCCATCCTCGCCTTCACCGGCAGATGAATGCTTGATTTTTGGGCTCTGCCAGGCAGCTTCTCAAGGTAGAAAGTGATCGGCTCGGATTTTCTTTTGAACCTTTCAAAGGTTACTGCCTGGGTTGGGGCCGCGTCCACCAACTCGTTAAGTTTCCTCTTCGCCGAATTTACTGAGATGTCGTTGAATCCCCCGCCAGATATGACCAGGCGGAGGGGAATTTCTCCCATCTGCTGTATGTTGACAAAGGTTCATCTTCGTAGCTGTCGGGGACGAGGAAGTCCTCGGTCCTCGTGATGGAGATAGCCACCTGGAGGGGACCCGATTCATTGGATGGTCGGGTTTCTTCCTCGATTTCTTTTACTTAGTGGATATCCCGACGAGGGGCGTTGTTTTGTCTGTACTGCCCGAGTCTCCCACCCTTAATGAGAGTCTAGATGGCATCCTTGAGATGGACGCAGTCTTCCATCAAGTGAAAGTGGCTCTGATAGTACTGATAGTATTTTGTTCTGTCTTCCTTGGGCTTCGCATGGGTGGGTCGAGGACGTCTGACGCCTTCGTCCTTGAACTTGGTATTAGAGCACTCCGCAATGATACGCTCGCAGGAAACGATCAGTGGGATGTACTCTATGAACCGTCCTACTGTTCCTCTATGCTCGCGGAGATCCTGCGGTTTCTCCTCTCTTCACTTCTCTCCCGTCCATCGAGAAGGGCTCGCGTTCTGGTGCCACAGGATGTTAGCTAGTTCGCGGTTCCTCGAATCACAGGCTCTATTGGCTGCTTCTTTCTCCTCGTAGTCCATGCATGTCCGGTCCTTTTCGAGGAGAGCGTCAAAAGACTTGGGAGGCTCAATGTCGACGGCCTTTCTGAATTCAGTGCCCGGAAGGAGTCCCCTTTCGAGCAGGTATCTTTTCACGTGATCAGTGCACGGGACCTAAATAGTCTTGCGGTTGAACCCGTCAATGTATTCTCTGAGGGTCTCGTCGCTTCTCTGGACAATTGCCTCGAGGGCGGCATCAGTCTTCGGATCTCGACAAGACACGGTGAAGTTGCTGATGAACCGGTTTTTGACGCTCCTCCAGGAGGTGATCGACCCAATGGAGAGGTTCTTATACCAATCCATAGCCGGTTGTCCCAGCGTCATGGGGAATAGCCTGCATTTAATTAGGCTCTCGACGTTGTGGTAGTGGAGTATTGCTTCAAACCCATTGATATGGTCGACATGATCAGCAATGTCGTCGTACTGCATCAGTAGGGGAGGTTTATTCATTCCCTTAGGAATTAGAGCCTCCATGATAGATTGGGATAATGGACCCGTCTTCATTGCTTTTGTCTGGAGAGCGGTAGGGGGACTGGTTGTAGCGGTCATCATTGTGACGGCCTTGGCCACGGGGAGGATCCCTTGGCCGAGACTATCTTTCTTCATTTCCCCTGTTTCTTTAATGTTCAGGGGATCATCGTTCCCTACGCAGAGGGTTGTTACCGCGCTTCCTCACAGCTTCAGGTTGGCTCCTCTCCAACGCAGGGTCTCGCCCAGTTCTTCGGGGAGAAAGGCTTCGCGAGTCGTCCCGTTTGTGTCTCCGCGGGAGAGATTGGGGAAGATCCTCATTTTGTTAGGGAGGAGGAGTTCGAGAGTCAGATCTCATGTGTCTTCTGGGGGCCCGACGAGTCTGCTCGAGTATCATAAGCCGCTTACTCTATGATAAGATCATATAGTTGGTCTAGTTGATTGTCGTAAATAGAGCTCTGGTTGTGGCGTCAGCACATGCAGGAATGGGGATCTCCTGATATGTATTGGGTTCATAATTTTGTAGGGGTGGTAGTCGTCATTGTGCTGTTACGAGCGGGTGGACGAAGAGGCGGTCAGTCCGTCCTTGTAGTCTTACTCGGGACCGACCATGTCGTTATTGTTGCCCGCGTTGTTGTTGTCACCAACGTGGTTGTTGTTAGGATCGGCGAAATGAATGTTTTGGTTATCGCTGATAGCTTAGTCGGCCATGACAATCGAAAGGTTGATGAAGATTTGCTTTGGTAGATGGGGAAGCTAGATTCCCACAAACGGCGCCATTGATCGTACCTGAGCAGAAGGGATTGTCAAGGCCCACGAGCTTCAAGTCGAACAATAGTTGAATGTGAAGTGGGGGAGGGGAGTACCTGCAAGACACTCCGATGTCAAAGTAAGGTTCAAGTGCAAGCAAGTATGAGAGTATGAGTGAATGGATTCAATACCTGGCCCTCAAGTGAGAGAGTATTTATAGCTCCCAGCACTGGGTCAAGGTCTTCAGTGATGGACCACGGTGAGTCCCAACAACGAAGACAACCAAGATTTACGGGTGTATGGAGTTCAGCATGTGGCCTCCTCCCTGGTCAACTTCTCCGAGAAAGTGGGAGTTGGACCGTTATTCTCGGAGACCAGGATGATGATGATATGGACACGTGAGCTACGTTCTCCTAGTGGACACGTGGGAAAATGCCCAACAGTCCTCAATTTAGGTTACATGCTTTTGAAACTTTGGTAAAGGTGCTAGATTGAATTTCCTCAACAATAGGACAAGTGTCGATCCAATCCAAAACATATTAAATTAGAACTGTTAGTTGTCTTGGGATAGTTACGAACAAGAGAGTTAGCAGTATCTACAAAGTTTGATTTGCACTTTATCAATGGACAACAAGCAGGCATGGATTCAAATGGGGGAACTCCTTGCTTCCGATATTATATGTTATTTCCTGATAATTACGAAATATGTTTTCATCTTTTATACATTTTATTGGTCCTACGAACAATAGTGATGCACCAAGAGATGTTGGTTTAAAAGCCATAGAAAAGATGGAGACCAGCTTATAATTGTTGCCATTCCTTCAATGATGACATGTCATTTATAGATTTTTTGAAAAAGTTTGAACTTTCTCTGATACATTACATGCTACAGTATATATGTGTGATTGAGTTCAAGCTAATTAATTAAACCAAAATATTATAGTCCAACAACGACATCTATAACTAAACGCTTTTATTTTGACCATCATACCTTTCAATTGCTTTGAACATTACTATGTTCTTTTTTATTTTAAATATTAATTGTTTTTGACTTGTGTTGTCAATTTTCTATTTGAAATAACATTTTAAATATTAGTCAAAAATTTATTTATATTTGTAACAATCATAAAAAATGTCCAGGCTTTAGGAAAATAAAAAGATTTTGTTTTCTACTTTTACCTACTGTAAGATACCGTAGCTAATGGAAAAATAAAAAGATTCTGTTTTCCAACTTTTATCTACCGTAAGATGTTGTAACTAAAATAAAATTTGTCAGCAAGAAATTGTGACAAACATTATTTTCTGCAGGTAAAAAAGTGTTTGTCCATCAGTAAAACACTAACCAATACTCAGAAATCCGTTGCCGATTATATAGTAAAATGCACAGATAACATAACTATCGGTAATTTACAATTCAATTTACTGCCAGTAATTCATAATTCGATTTTTATTGACAGTAAAATGATATAGTAATGGATTTTATCTATCATTACAAGTCAATTTTCTTATAGTAATAACATAATATAATATAAATTATAATCTAAATTTATTAAAATAGAACCTCAATTCGTTTCAACAAACACATCTCATAATCTCCTAAAAAATCTAAATTTTACAACGTCTAAATATTATGATGTTAGATCTTTTAAAACACTTCAATATATTCATCTAAGTTATTATTCAATCATTTTTCGGGCTTTATGTAATTCACTCATTACATTTATGCATGAATAAATATATTTTTCAATTTAAAATAAATAACTATTTTCCTATCTTTTCAAGCAGCATAGCCAAAAAGTTGATAAAATGTTTTATATCTATATTATTATTATTATTATTATTATTATTATTATTATTATTATTATTATTATTATTATTATTATTATTATTATTATTATGATTGATGTAAGTATTATATATATATATATATATATATATATATATATATATATATATATATATATATATATATATATATATATATATATATATATATATATATATATATATATATATATATATATATATATATATATATATATATATATATATATATATATATATATATATATATATATATATATATATATATATATGTGAGAAATGATATGTGAACACTATTTTAGATGTCTCACACCGTACATGTATACCGTTTACATATAGTTTTAATTTTTAACTAAGTTTTTCTCATTCATATAGGAAGTGTATTCTTATATGGTGTTGGTATAAGGTATCTAATATTAGATGTTTAAATAACACCACTCTATTTTATTGGTTAAAATTAATTAATAGTCATAAATATTATAAGTTATCATGTGTCATGATCAGTATGATTTTATATATATATATATATATATATATATATATATATATATATATATATATATATATATATATATATATATATATATATATATATATATATATATATATATATATATATATATATTAGAGAAAAGATATATGAACACCAATTTAGGTGCCTCAGACCATACTTGTATAAGTGTATTCTTATTAGGGATGGCAAACGGACATGCCCGTCTCGCAAAAGCCTACAAAAAAATGGGACGGGACAGGGCGGATATTATTGAGGTTGTGGGCCTAAAACTTATTCCTGCCCCACAAAAAATGAGGGCGGGGCGGAAAAAGCCCACGAACACTGCATCTTTTAAGTCTAAAAACACAAAAAAAATTATATAAATGCACGTGTCTACAAAAACCCGCGTATAAAACAGGGCGGGGTGGGGCGAACACATTAGAGGATGAGTGCCTAAACCCTTGACCCGCCCCGCACTAAAGTGCGGGCAAAACGGGCATGTCCAACGGGCCGGACCCGTTTTGCCACCCCTAATTCCTATACGGTGTTGGTATAAGGTATCTAATTTTAGATGTTCAAATAACACCACTCTATTTTATTGGTTAGAATTAATTAATGGTCAGAAATATTAGAAGTTATCATGTGCCATGATCATTATGATTTTTTTCCATTAACTTATCAATTCATGTCTATTGTCCATTATTATGATTTCAACTAGATTTTTGATCTAAAATCTCTTATAGTCGCCACACCATCTCCTCAACCTCTATTGACGATTAAAGATGGCAAGAAAATTCATATCCATAAACAGTTGTGGATAAAATTCGTTACGGATACAGGCCGAATAAGTCGCCACACCATCTCCTCAACCTCTATTGACGATTAAAGATGGCAGAAAAATTCATATCCGTAAACATTTGTGGATAAAATTCGTCACGGATACAGGGCGAATAACTTAATAGATATTAATGGATAAAATAAATAGATATTTAAATATTTGTTTAGTAATGGATATGAATACGGGTTTAATGATACACATACCTGGGGATATCCGAATCTGTTAATAAATTATAAGAATTATTTAAATATTAGTTTATTATTCTATGTCTTTTCATCACCTAAAAAATTAATCTTCTGATATTTTTTTTTAAATTTCTCTTTGAAGAAAACCTCCATTGTTCTCTCTTTGACCATAACTCATTATCATAATTGTTAGACTTGTTCATAACCTTACAATTTCTATCAATATAGAAAATTAAGAAAAGAACTCTAAATAAGTCCCTTAAACATATATCTGAATACAATTATGAGAATGAAAACGGAAGCGTACTTGAGTTTGCCATTGAGAATCACCGAAGATGGTATATGATCTTCTAGTTTGTAGAGTTCCTTATGCCTCCTTTGACGGGGATGAAGATGATTTTTTCCTGATGAGCCGTTTTCACGTTACCTACAAATGGGGATCATAACCCCTATAAATAACTTTAGGGTTATTTCTTAGTTTTCAATATTCTAATTTGACCCCTCATCAAATTAGATATTGACTTATGGTATCTACACAATAATATTATCTTTCATGATATTTATGCTTTTAACCACATACTTATTATTAATTAGACCACTACAGCTTTGGCAAATTACATCATAGCCCTAACACCTCTAATATTACATTTGTGATCCAAAAATTCTAACAGACTCCCAATAATCACATATGTAATCATACACATGTTTAGACTTTATGAGCTCAAAATTCGCCAATATATTCCTTAAGCATGTCCAAATTATCTCGTCCATTAGTCATGCCAATATACATAATCAAGATGATTTTCATTATATCAATCATAACTAAACCTATCAATGATCACCAATAGTGACACAACTAAATGACATAAATCCATCATGAAATGTGCAGCATGAAAATCACATGAAGTTGATTTGTATATGTCAATTTTCAATTGATCCTACTTTACTTTAGTGAGATCATTCAATAATTTTATTGTACAAAATGTAAACTATTGAATATCAAACTTTATTAATTTGGAAAATATCAAAAAACATAGTATGCATACATAATACCAAAATATAGAACATAAAATTCATAGTTGACTAACTCCCACTAAACCAAAGACTGCTCTAATGGTAAAACACTCATGCGAGCAGTGTGCTCATGAAAGACCTTGGATGGAATACCTTTTGTAAGAGGATCTGCTATCATGAAGTTTGTCCCCAAGTGTTCTATAGAAACCTGTCCACTTTGTACCCTTTCCTTAACAACTAGGAATGTGATGTCAATATGTTTTGACTTGGTCGAGCTCCTATTATTATTGGAGTATAGGACGACTGATTTATCGTCACAATATAACTTTAGTGGTCTTTCAATTATTTCCATAATTCACAGCACAATGATAAGATTCTTTAGCCAAATACCATGGTTGGATGCCTCATAACATGCTATAAACTATGATGCCATGGTGGATGAAGCCGTAAGAGTTTGCTTAGCACTGTGCCAAGAAACTGTACCACCAGCCAATATGTATATATAACCTGAAGTAGATCTTTTGCTATCTTGGCATCCAGGAAAATCTGAGTCAGAGTATCCAGTAATCTCTAACTGGTCTGACCTCCTATATATGATCATATAGTCTTTTGTTCTCTTTAAATACTTTATAACCTTTTTGGCTGCTTTCCAATTACCCATTCCTGGATTGCTTAAATATCTGCCTAGCATCCCAAATATCAGGGCGCGTGGATACTTGGACATACATCAGACTTCTTCCTTTTGGGTATAGCCCTTAGCCACAAGATGAGCTTTATACCTCTCCACATTATCGTTAGAATCCCGCTTGATCTTAAAAATCCATTTGCAACCAATGTGTTTCCCATCTTCTGGTAATGAGACAAGTTTCCAAACTTTATTATCTTACATTGACTTATACTCCTCCTTCATTGCTTCAACCCACTTTTCTGAGTTGAAATGCAACATGGCTTGAGGGAAGTTGATTGGATCATCTTCTATAATACCATTATCTTCCTCATGTTCTTTGAGAAAGACTATGTGGTCATCCGAAATATCATTTCTCCTTTCTCTAGTGGATCTTCGCAAAGGTATTGGTTCTTGTATCACTTGTTCTTGAGGATTTTAAGTTTGTTCTTTATGAATTACCAAATCGTCTTGAGTAAGAGGAAAATTAAGAATGTCTTGTGGAGGTTCCATACTTGCTTTCTCAAAAGCAACTGTATGAATCGGTTCTGGAATTGTTACCGATTCTTCCTCTAAAACAAAGTATTTAACCTTATTCTTTCCCCCAAACTCGCTATCCTCAAAGAACGTGGTTGTTCCCGTCTCAAAAATTGAATTTAATTCAGGATCATAAAAATTTTAGTCCCTAGATCTTTCAGAATAGGAATAAAGTTACTGCTCATTATTCGGAGTCCAATTTCTTTTTATTTGGCCTATAAGGCCTTGCCTCAACTAGGCATTCCCGCACATGAAAATTTTTTAGACTAGCCTTTCGCCCATTCCAAAGTTCATAAGGTGTTTTGGTAGCTGCCTTTGTTGGTACTCTATTTAGAATGTAAGTTGCAATCTTTAGTGTATCTCCCCAAGGAGACTCTGGTAAGGTAGAAGCATACTCCTTACTATATCCTTAAGATTCCAATTTCATCTTTCAGCCACACTATTCATACTAGGTGACCCTGACATGGTGTATTGTGGAACGATTCCATATTCTTCTATTTATTTGGAAAAAGGCCCTGGATGTTGTTCACCTGAACCGTCATATCTGCCGTAATATTCACCACCAGAGTCAGATTTGAATTTCTTAATTCTTTTGTTGAGTTGATTTCCACTTTAACCTTAAATGATTTGAATACGTTCAATGATTGAGACTTTTCATGTATGAGAAATATATATGCATATCTTGAAAAATCGCCTATGAATAATATAAAATATTGTTGACCATTCCAAGAAAGTGTAGGAAATGGTCCACAATTGTCAGTATGTATCAATTTTAAGACATTCGTAGCTCTATGTGCACCATATTTCTTTGTTTTGGCATGTTTACCTTTAACATGTTCAACACAAACATCAAAGTTTGTGAAGTCAATGGAATCCAAAATTTCATTTGACACTAGTCGCCCAACTCTATTTTTAGAGATGTGACCTAGGCGTTTGTGCTATACTGCTCATGAATTGTTATCATCAATCTTACGCTTAGTACCACATGATTCCACATTTAAGGATTCACCATAAGAAGCTATTGTGTCAATCAAAATATAGATTATCATGACTCATAAGTGAACAAATTCCAATAATATTTTAATTAAAAGACAACTTAAAATATTATTCCTAAATGAACACAAAAAATAACCTGATTTGTCCAAATAAGAAACTGAAATTAAATTTTGTCTAAATGACGGCACAACAAAAGTGTCTTTTAAATCCAAATAAAATTCAGTACACAATAATAATCTAAAATGTCGTATATCTTCCACCTCCACATATTTGTCATCTCCAACATAGATGTATCTTTCAACATCATTTAGCTTCTGGTAGTTCAGGAAACCCTGCATTGAAACATTGATGTTAGTAGTTGCACTTGAGTCTAACCACCAAGTGTTTCTTGGTGCTGAAGCTAAATTGACCTTAGAATAAACCAATGTAAGAAATGTACCTTTCTTTGTACGTCAAACATGATATTTAGGACATTTCTTCTTCACATGTCCTTATGATTTGTAAAAGAAACAATTATCATCCTATTTTTGCTTCTTTTATGCTGGAACATTTGCAGCTTCATTCTTGGGCTCATAAATTTTCTTTCTTTTGCCCTTGTCTTTAGAAGTGCTAACAAAATGAGCACTTTCAGTCTTATCTTGTTTCGTCCTTTCCTCTTCTTGCACACAAAATGAAATGAGCTCATTAAGAGACCATTTCTCCTTCTGACAGTTATAAGATATTTTAAATTGGCCATACAATAAAGGAAGAGAAAGTAATACTAAATAAATGAGCAAGTCTTCAGACAACTCAAGATTTAGTGCCTTAAATTTTGAAACAATGTTTGACATGCTCATAATGTATTCCCTTATATTTACTTTGCCTTGATACTTCATGGAAATCAAATCCTGAAGAAGAGTACTTGTTTCTGCCTTATCACTTTTCTTAAAGCGCTTTTCAATCTCAGCAAGAAAATCTTTGGCATTAGTTATATCTTCTGATATAATACCCCTAAAGACCTCAGGAATTCCACACTTAATGATCATGAGACACATGCGATTGGAGCGATCCCACTTCTCATAATCTTTCCTCTGTTCAGAGGTAGTATAGGAGAATCAGGGTGTTCATTTCTTAATGCAAGGTCAAGATTCATGCAGCCAAGAATAATTTTTATGTTCTCTTTCCATTCCTTTAAATTTCCCCCATTAAGGATCGGAGCTGAATTCAGATTAATAGATATTGAAGCAATTGTAGTCGAAAAACAAGAACAAAATTAACCATTTAAATATACTCACAAAAAAACTGAATTATCAATTTTTTCAAATAAAGACATAACACATCTCAAGATACCTAGTGCATCATATGTTAATACCATGGTTTTAGGATTGGCAGAATTTTTCTAAAACATGGTTTGAAGCAAGATATTTTAGAATATGTTCTAACATGTTGATCAAGAGGCAGATATTCTGACAGATGTTGTAACATCCTATATCAGAACATCAGTACATGTTGTATTGTTTTCTTGACAAGTTTTAAATTATTTCTGTGAGATTCCTTTTGGTTTTATCACACTGATTTTTCACAGGTCAAGAATATTCAATCTGGAACAATTGATTTATCACCAGCTGTACACAAGTTTTCAAAATTGGGCTTTGAGACAATTTTGGAAACATTGTGTTTTGTTCTAATATTTAAGGAGATATTTATGCACAAATTGGTGCAACTCTCAGCTTGTGCAACAAGGAATATATGGGTGCATATTCAAGGTCCAAGGATTGCTGAAGACTATTTAAAGAAAACACCTAGACCTAAATTCATTAAGAACTCTGTAAAAAACAAGGGGAAGCCGAATTTTCTTAGTCTTAGGTTTTGAGGGTTCTTCAAGGGGTTTCTGTTTTTATTTGTATGTTCTCATGCATCTCTTGACGCATTTGAGTTGACTGATTGTTACTTAACAGTTTGTCAAGGTATTGTCTCGCTCTCCAAGCTTTTTAAGTAAGAGAGTTTGAGCTTTTCTAATTGAAGTGTGATCTTCAATTGTATTTCCTAGTCACTGGTTAGTGGTTATAGGTTCTAGTCACTGGGATTGTGGTTGTAGATATAATTGTGATGATTGGAAGTGAGATGGTGATTTCTCATATCTAGGAGGTGCCCAGTAGAAGTGGCACTGAGTAGTGATTAAGTGATAAGTTATAAACTGGGATTATTTAGGCTTAGAATTAATACTATTGATAGTGGATTTTCTTCCTGGCTTGGTAGCCCTTAGAGTAGGTGAGTTGCATCAAATTGGGTTAACAATTCTTTGTGTTCTTTTACCTTCTACACTTTATAATTCTGCATAGTTTTATTTAGGTAAAATTTTATGTTCTGTCAGAAGATGTCATAACATCTGTCATGACATTGTGCTTGTGTGTTGAGACATCAGTCTTGACATTTGACTTTGTGTGTGACAGAATTTCAATTGGCATCAGGGTAGGCAATATGCTTTGTTTATTGGGTGAGCTCCAGGGAAAATATCTTTTGGTAATATGGACGAATAAGGAGGATATTATAACAGCCCACCTCTGTTGGATGGTACAAATTATGACAGGTGGAAGATTAGAATGATGTGTTTTTTAAGAACCATGAACATGAAAGCATGGAAGGTTGTCTTGAAAGGATGGGATCCTCCAATCGTGAAGGACAAAGATGGTAATATACACTTAAAACCAGAGGAAGACTAGTCTGAAGATGAGGAAAAATCAGCTAGTGGGAACTCTGAGGCTTTGAATGCTATATTCAATGGAGTAGACAAAAATGTCTTCAGGATGATCAATACTTGTACCTTGGCCAAGGATGCTTGGGAAACTCATGAAAGTACATCTAAAGTAAATATGTCAAGGCTTCAACTTCTCACTTCTAAGTTTAAAAATCTAAAGATGAATGATAATGAGATTGTTCATGTTTTTCATATGAAGATTCTTGAAGTTGCTAATGCATCAACCTTCTTGGGAGAAACAATGTCAGAAGAAAAACTAGTCAGGAAGATTCTTAGGTGTTTACCTAGGAAATTTGACATGAAGGTAACTACCATTGAGGAGGCTCAAGACGTCATAAGCATGAAAATGGATGAACTTATTGGATCTCTACAAGTTTTTTAGTTGAAGATGAGTGAAAGATCTGAGAAGAAGAACAAGAGTATCACGAGTACTCTTGAATCTGATGTGGGACTGTCAAAAGGAATTATGCTTCTTGAAAAAAGTTTAATCAGTTACTGGACAAGATAAGATAATATCCAGATGTTCAGAACATCTCTTCTGGCATCATAAAGGTTAGTAATGTTATAAGTGTGGAAACTGCAAAAAATTTAGCTCTGACTGACAAGTATGAATCTGATACAAATTCTTATGATGAAAATATTACCTATGAAGAACTAGTAAGTCTCTACAAAGATCTTTGTGTGAAAAGTGAAGAAGTGTGTGAGTTTAGTGAAGCCCAAAAGAAAGCCATGGATAAAATTTAGGAAGTGAAAGGAAAACTTCAGACTAAAAACTCTGAACTTGAAGAAAAGATAATGATGTTAACCTCTAAACTTGAAAACATGACAAATGGATCTAGTGGTCTGAACAAGGTTGTTCAAATCAATAAAAAAGGCAAAAATTTCAGTATGATAGGTTTTAACTATAAATCCTTGAATGATAAAGGAAAATACTCTATGAAAAAACATGATGTTGGTGATAAAATAGCCATGTCAGACTCAATGTTTCAACATCCTGTCAAGGGAAAAAAATTCCAAAATAAAGTAAATGTTCACCCCTGGAAATGTCACTGTTGTGGAAAGTATGGTCACATAAAGTCCTTTTGCTTTAGACTGTATGGGTATCCAAAACACACCTCTCAATCCAGGAATGAGTATGTAAAGGGAAGAATCGGGAAGAGAAGAAAAGGCAAGAGTAAGTCTACTAATCATGGAATGTATATGAATAAAGTATCTGGAGAAGTTGTATGCCTTTTCTCATGTTCAGCAGTTAAGGAGTATGAAATTAAGGTAGACAAACAGAATTGTAAGGGTCTGGTGTCTTCTAGGTCCAAATAAAATAAAATAAGAGTGACTCTAAGGAATTGGGACCATCAAAATCCAGAAGAGTTCGATGTCCCACTAAATGTCTTGACAACATTTTGTGAACTCAATGATATCCAGGATCAACGGTCGAAAATTTTAAACTATCTCTTAGGTTTATACCAATATAAGGGATGTTGCTTATACCATTTAGGGAAGCACAATTATTTAGGAAAATCATTATATCTCTTATATAAACCTCTTCCACACGCTACTTATTCTTTCACAGTAAAAGAAAGGGTTTCAACTTTTTTTGTGTGTTCTCGGATTCGTCAATCATCTCAAAGTCAGTCATCTGTCAAAATGGAAAGTTATGATATCACTAGTTCTAGAGAGGAATTCCTGAAACCCCTCCATGTTGTTCCTCTTTCTTTTATTCCTCCTATCGATGTTTCGATCGCCTCTTCTCCTTGAGTTGCTCCTACCAATAAAAGAACCAAGACTAATGCAGTAAGGGTGTGAAGAACTCTATTAAAAGGTAATTCTTCTTCATCTGCAACCATTCCTTAAAGAACTAGGAAGAATGCATCCACTAATAGGTCATTGAAAACCTCTAATGCTGAAACCTTTATAAAGATGGTGCTGAAGAGAACCCTAGGTCAATGATCATAACATCCGTAGATTGTCTCAGTTGTCTTGGGCTTAAGCCCTAATGCTGCATCAGATGTTGCGACTTCTTTCACACAACCTGGAGGTTTTACACAGAAATCTAACATATCAAGTGACACTGAGTCCTCAAAACACACTCAGAATGTCGGGGCAGTTAGGAATACTGGTGAAATGAAAGGAGTAAAATCTTATGCTGATCAAGAAGACAACGCACTAGACAAAGATCAGCATCCTGATGTGATCATCATTGATGACATAGATTCTTATGACACTTAAAATTCTAGGAGAATAACTCTTGGGATAGCCAAGATATTGAGGAATAAAAGAGGAAAAAAGTTGTTAACACATCTATCAATATGAGTCATTGTGTTGGTCCTGATAAGAGATGGAGTAAGGTAGAAATTTGCGTTGAGCCAGACAAATCCTTGAAGAGAAAACAAGCAATATCTAGTGACTCTGAATATGATAAAGATGTTGGAGCCAATGTTGAATACATTGTTTCATCTTCCAGGAAGGTTGCTGCAGGAAGTAAGATTCCTCTCAACATATCTACAGTTCCAATATACAATATTTCCTTCCACACTGTTGCATATGCAGAGAAATGGAAGTTTGTGTATCAAAGAAGGATATCTTTAGAAACAGAGTTGGGCAGAGATGCTCTTGATTATAGAGAAGTAGTGAGACTCGTTGAGAAAGCAGGTTTAATGAAAACTGTAACATGATTAGGAGAGTGTTATGAGACACTTGTAAGGGAGTTTATAGTAAACATTCCTAGAGACTGTGACAATATAAGCAATAGTGAGTATATAAAAGTTTTTGTTAACGGAAACTGTATGGAGTTTTCACCTATGATTATCAACAGGTATGTGGGAAGAAATGAGAGTGAGATGGGAAAAGTGGAGGTTACTGATAAATACTGTGTGCAGAGAGATTACTACAAAAAAGGGCGAGTTGTTGGCTGAGGAAAAATAAGCTCTCAGTGAGTAATCTGAGTATTAAATATGATGTGTTAAATAGAATAGGAGCTGTCAACTGGGTTCCCACAAATCACACCTCATAAATAAATCTAGGGTTAGGAAGGTTCATTTATATAGTTGGAACAAAAACTAAATTTGATTTTGGTAACTATGTATTTGAGAAAACCATCAAGCATGCTCACTCCTATGTGGTGAAAATGCCAATTGCCTTTCCCACCATTATCTGTGGTATAATCCTGACTCAACATTCTGGGATATTAAACAGTTCAGATGAGGCAAGTAAGAGAGAGTCTCCTCTGTCCTTGCACTACAAGCTTTTTACAGGGTCATAGGTTCAGGACATTGCTACCATATCTAGGAAAGAGGATGTTGGTCCTGCTTCAGCAGAAGAACTATTTCTAAACTCAAGGACACTTGTAAGGAATTGGATGAAACCATCAGAAGCTGCACTACAAGAAAGATCAGATTGGAAAAACTTAATCAGTCTTTGGAAGGTAAAAGGGATATGGCTGATAAGGGAGAAGAAAAGCATGCTAATGATGGAGCTGAAGAAAGCAATGAAGAGGAAGAGACAGCTAGCAACAACAGTAGGTGAACTGTTCTGATCTCTGATGTCTTAGGTGTGTTCTGTGTTTATTTGTTATGTTATCAATCTATTGTTTAAGGTCTTATGACTCATTTTTTTGTATGGCACTATGTGCCATTTTGGTATAATTTCCGAACCTTATGTTCCAAAACATTGTGTGCTTCCATCTATTACTTAGTAGTTTATTTGCTTCCATTTGTAGTTGTGTGTTTTCTTTAGTTGTACATGGTTTTATGTTTGTTTCCACTTGTGCTCTTATTTATGCTTCCATTATTTATGTATTTTTTATGTGAAATGTACTCTTGCAATCTGTACATTTACTCTATTTTCTTTTTGTCAAGATTTTGGCTAAAAATGGGGAATAAAGTGTTGTGTTGTGTATGGTTGCTTCATGATGGTTGCAACTATTTAGGGGGAGCATGATGTTTCATGCTCTTGACTTGGTGTGTGCTTCTGCTACTGCTACTAATATAGTAAGAGTATGTAAGATGAGGATGTCTTAATAGATGTTCCAACATCCTGTCTGGTGTTTGTTTGAGGATCCTTTTGGATCTCTCTTATGATGTGGGTTTTTCCTTGAGGGAGAGAACGTATTATTTGTGACATGGGGAATATTGTACCTATCTGATTGTGTAGCTACTATAACTCTGATATATGATTTATGCAATTTGTATGTGGTTTTATTCCTCTCTCTAGAAGTTTTGTGCTAAGAGTATTTTAACCAAAATTTGCCAAAGGGGAGATTGTTAATACCATAGTTTTATGATTGGCAAAATTTTACTAAAACACGGATTGCAACATGATATTTTAGAAGGTGTTCTAACATTCTGATCAGGAGGCATATATTTCCACAGATGTTGTAACACCCAGTATCACAACATCAGTAAAAGTTGTATTATTTTTTTGACATATTTAAATTATTTCTGTGAGATTCCTTTTGGTTTTATCTCACTGATTTTTTGCAGGTCAAGGATATTTAATTTGGAACAATTGATTTATCTTCAACTGTATACAGATTACCAAAATTGGGCTTTGAGACAATTTAAGAAACCTTGTGTTTTTTTTGGTTGAGTAGCCTAGTGGTTGGAGTTCACCTAATTAAAGAGGAACAAGTGGGATATTGCATATTCGAACTCACGCTCCTGCACTTAACGTTCCTACACAACTACCAACAGAGCTGCCTTAACGGGACATGAAACCTTATGTTTTGTTCCAAGATCTAAGGAGATATTTTTGTATAAATTAGTGCAGCTCTCAGCTTGTGCAACTAGGAATACATGGGCACGGATTCAATATCCAAGGATTGCTGAATAATATTTAAAGAAACTACATAGACCTAAATTCATTAAGAACTTAGTAAAAAATAAGTGGAAGACAAATTTTCTTAGTCTTAGGTTTTGAGGGTTCTTCAAAGAATTTCTGTTTTTATTTGTACGTCCTCATGCATCTCTTGATGCATTTGAGTTGATTGATTGTTACTTGATAGTTTGTCAAGTTATTATCTCACTCTTGAAGCTTTTAAGCAAGAGAGTTTGAGCTTTTATAATTGAAGTGTGATCTTCAATTGTATTTTCTAGTCATTGGTTTGTGGCTGTAGGTTCTAGTCACTGGGATTGTGGCTATAGATATCACTGCGGTGATTGGAAGTGAATGACGGTTTTTCATATCTAGGAGGTGTCTAGGTAGAAGTTGCACTAGATAATGATTAAGTGATAAGTTATAAATTGGGATTGTTTAGGCTTATAATTAAACTGCTGATAGTGGATTTCCTTCCTGGCTTGATAGTCCGCAAAGTATGTGAGTTACACCGAACATGATTAACAACTCTTTATGTTCTTTTACCTCCTGCGCTTTATAATTTTGCATAATTTTATTTAGATAAAAGTTTATGTTCTGTCAGCAGATGTCATAACGTTTGTCGTGACACTATGCTTGTGTGTTGAGACGTCTGTCTTGACATCTGATTTTGTGTGTGCCAGAATTGTACCATCAATATTGAGTCTTTGAACACTAATATTAATTGCTAGTGGTACTCTTGTTATAACGATCAAACATTGATAATGAAAATATTTCAAATAATAAACCCATCTTTGGATTGATTTATTATTCACGTGTAAGACCTTATAATTATCACATGTTTATTATCATAGGCGCGTAAGAAAATGACCAACCACCAATTATTCTTTGAGTCGATTGATACTCGCATAGACAAACATATACACAACCAAAAAATTATTTAACGTTTTTCATAAAAAAAATTCATAAAAGATATCACTTTGACGACTTTTTCATTTTAATTACTCACTTAAAAGATTAAATTACTGTATAAAAATACAATTTATAATTAAATTCGAACAAAATTGATTCATAAGAAAAACAATAATACATTGAATTATTATTAATTATAATAAAAAACCATATTATTAATTATAATCAGAAAAATTATATGGCCAAAGTTACCGGCACATCACAACCTTTATTTTATATATAAACAGTAACATATATAAATCCTAACTTATATAAATCAAATCGGTAACATATAAATTGATTTTAAAAAAAACATAAACCTTAGAAAAATTGGAGGAAAAAAAATTCCCAGTTTTAAAACTCTAATATAAAAAAGAATCTCAAAGATAGATGATCAGCAACATAAAAAATATTAATTTATATAATTAAAAAATAAAAAATCTTAAATCATTTCAAAATCAAATTAAATCAGATATAGGTGACTCTGATACCATTTATTAAATTTGTTCATAACCTTACAATATTTATTAATATAGAAATCAAGAACATAATTCTAAATAAGTCCCTTAAACTCATGCCCGAATATAATTATGAGAATGAAAATGGAAGCGAACCTGAGTTTGCCATTGAGAATCACCAAAGATTTGCAGGTATATGATCTTCTAATTTGTAGAGTTTCTTATGACTTCTTGAATCTCCTCTGAAGAGGATGAAGAGATAATTTTTTCTGATGAGCCGTTTTCACGTTATCTACAAGTAGAGATCATAACCCATATAAATAACCTTAGAATTATTTCTTAGTTTTCAATATGCTAATTTGACCTCTCATCAAATTAGATATTGACTTACGGTATCTACACAATGATATTACCTTTCATGATATTTATGTTTTTAGCCACAAACTTATTATTAATTAGACCACTCCCGTTTTGGCTAATTACAAATGACTGTAATATTACATTTGTGACCCAAAAATTCTAACAACAATATCTTTTGTTTTTTGTACAAAATGAAATGTATGGATATTATGTTTTGGTGAAAATAAAGGAAATTAATGTGATAAAATTTTGTTGTTAAAATAAGAGAGATTTGTATGGGCGTTATGTGATAATAAATTTTTGTGTCTTTAAAAGAAGTTGAAAATATTTTTTTTAGAAAAAATGTTATCCATGAACATTTGTAAATATATGCGGATACCTTAAAATCCGCAGATTATACGTTTAGCGAATACCGACACAAATATGGGGCAGATATGAATATCATATTAATCTAACAAGATGAACATGAATATCATATTATTTGTCCCCATAGATATCTATTTACATCCCTACCGACGATACACTTTATCTACCACCGATCAGCCTCCAACGATAACACCCTCCAAATTTCATCCTGATATTTCCATCAATATCAAATTAATTATACTGATGATATTAGATAACGATTTCAGTCTCTAAGTCTCTGAAATAAACATTATTTAAAGTTTTGCTTAATCTTTCCACATCCCTCACATTAGAAAACCAAACAAATCCAAACAATTATCCCCTTGCATTTCTATTTCGAGAAACAAAAATATTAGAAATAATTTTGTTAGAAGTAATTCATATTCAGAAGTATTTGTGTTAGTCAGAAGTAGAAGTTTTTGAGGTTGTGTCCTAAAAGTATGTTTAACTTCTGGGGTCCTAGTTTATTTTCTTAACTTAGCTATTAAGTTTACTTTTGCTAGTGCCTACGTAGCAGTTTATTGTGTTTATATAAACAACTTTGTAACTAGGACTTTAGTAAGATCTTAATATACAATTTCTTCCTCAAAAAGTTTGTTGTAGTCGTCTCTCTCTCTCTCTCTCTCTCTCTCTCTCTCTCTCTCTCTCTCTCCATTTTTATCTTCATCTTCAACTTTTGTGCACCAACAATTGGTATCAAGAGCTTCAGTTAGATTCACATGAAAATATGAGTGTACGTGAGGCGTGTGTAATTGATTTCGTTGTTCCTGAATTCGTGTTGAATTCACGGTCGAAATCGTAATAAAATTGCATTTCTTGATTTTATGGGGTCGGGAAACATGAATATTTGGCGAGATCTGAGATTTGTTTGAGTTTTATTGCATAAAAATAAAGATGAACGACAAAAGCAGTTTAAATACTAATCTTCCAGTTTGTTATGGAAAGAATTGGAATGAATGATTCAAATGTGTATGTTGTTTGGTGCTTAAGATGTGCTTGATATTATCACTGAAGGTTATGTTTCGGTTGCAACAGATGTGACAGAGGAACAGAGAATCACACAGAGAGATATGAGGAAGAATGACCAAAAGGCATTGTTCTACATCCATCAGTGTGTGGATGCAAATGTGTTTGAGAAAATTGTTGATTTGATGACGAAGAAGGTTGCGTGGAATATACTGACACGGTGCTACGGTGGTGATGCATAAGTGATGAAGGTGAAGCTTTAATCTCTACATAAGCAGTATGGAAATCTCAACATGAAGAACAATGATAAGGTACCTGTTGTACCCCAAAATTTGCCCTCCCATTTCCTCAACATCTTCTCATCACAAGACCTTTGAAGATCAAGATACAATTAGGGTTTCCTCTGCTCAAGACTTCTCCTTGCACTGTGGACACAAATTAGGGTTTGTGTTTGCACAAAGATGTTTTGACCTAAAATGCCTAAGATGACTTTCATGCTTCATGTTGGACTCCCAAGTTTACCTATACCAAGTTTCAAGTCTTGATTCCAAGTTTTACCCAGTCAATTGGACAGTTGACCTAGAAATCAGCTGTATTGGGAAAAAGTCAACTGTGGCCAATTGACAGTCAAACCTCATGAAATTTGATCCACATCAACATTATGAACTCATATGAACCATTTGATCAAGTTTGGATCACAATTCCACAAGAAATTTGATCAGATCATCAAAAGGGCAAAATGGTCATTTTTAGGGTTTTGACTGCACAAAGGCAATTTTTGACTGTTTGACCTAGCCAATGGCAAGCCAAGTTCACCTATGGACTCAAGGACCCCATGGAATTATCTTGACATGTTCATCAAGCTCAAAAGATCCCAAGTACACAAGATTGATAGTTGAATTTCCCAGTCAATTGATCAATTTTGACTGTATACTGAAAAGTCAAACTTTGACTTTTTGGTCAAAATCAAGAGTCAAGATTCATTTTTCATCAAAACATGCCAAATCATGAAACTTGTTCACCAAGAAATCACAAAATGCAAATTAGGGTTTGAAAATGGAATTTTTCATAACTTAGAATTTTTCTAAGTTATGAAAAACCCTAATTTTTTTCCCAACTTTGCCCCATCTTTTCACCATGATCCATTTGGATTCAAACAAAAGTCAAAACATGAAAGTTGTAGATTGTTGCATAGTCTACAACTTTGATTCACAAAGTTTTCTCATTTGAAGCTTGTATCGCAAGTTATGATTTTTTGAATAAGGGCACTAAACCATCTTTTAACTTAGTGAAATTTGACCTATTTTGACAAGGTTTTCTACCCTACTTCAAGGCCATTTTTCATACCATTCCACTTGGAATTTTGATTTGCATTTCAAAGATGGATTGTAGTACACATTCCAAGCTTTCCAAAATGTCCAAGAACTCATCAAACAACCTCATAACTTGAGAGATTCGAATTTCACAAGTTGGCAAAAATTCACTTTTGTTCTTCATCAAGACATGTTCATAACTTTGCAAATTTGAACTCAGCTTGCTTTAGGTTAGATTACAGGTCCTTAAACCAAATTGCACTCAATAATGTAATGCTTATTCATTGTGCCAAGGCCATGTTCTTTGTGTTCTAGCATTGCATAGTGGATTGATCTCAAAATAGATAAAGTGCTTTATCCATTTTTGTAAAAGCTAGCTTTATGTCAAATTGAAATCCAAGCAAGTACAGTTAAGATCTCATTGGCACAAGTTTAGGAGCTAATTTCACTGATCAAGACAAGGGTTTGCAGCTTGTTATGGGGGCCTGCATCAGTCAAAAAACACAACTTGCATTTCTTTGCTTCACATAGAAGTAACATTCCATAACTTATGCCATCTCTCTTTTCAGCTTACACACAGAAGAAAAAAGTTATCAAACATCTTCCATAGAACCTAACAAAGCCAAGACACGACCCTTGCACCTCCAAAACACCCTCCATCTCAGAATCATCCTCAAACTGCAAAAACAGAGTTGCCTCTGCAGTTTGAGTGCCAACTCCCATTTCCCTCGAGCATTCTTACCAAAATCAATCCATACACATTCCCTAGCATATGTGCAAGATAACCATGACCTAAAACCTGACCTGTAATCCCTCTAACAGCTTCCACCATTTTTACATTTTTGACTTGCAGGTGAAGTTCTATAGCTTGGTACAAGAAGTTTCAAGGCAAAGTAAGCATTGAAAAAGCATCCCTGGACCTCAAGGAAGCTTTTCCAATCATTACATTGTACTGAAAGTCTCTCATTCTCCACATAGAAGTTCAACTGCACAGGTAAAAGTTTGAATTCGTATCTCTCTTATTAGGCATCTTTAGTCTTAAGTTTGTGAAGAAACAAGGTCCTACTCATAGCCCTGAACATGTACATAGCTTTACTTTTCATTTCTTTTATCTGAGTAGAGAGAATTTGAGCCCTGAAAATGGTAGAAAAGCTAGGTCAGGAAAGAGGGGGAGAGAAATTCTCCCTCATCTTAGAGAGATAGGTCATGTTCTTTATATGGTTGAAACCGTCTCTCAATGCTCTACACTTTTCATGTTATGAGTTTTGCTTGAAAGTCCAGGAATCCAGAGATAAAAAACGCGTGTTGTAGCTTGAAGAAGGCTGTACAGAGGTTGAAGAAGGAGTGGTCTGGGCTGGGCCTGGATTTGTTTTCTTTTCACACCTCATTTTCATGTTTACACCCCCCTGAGCCCATTTGTTCATTTCTTAACATTTTTGACTTTTTTCTTTTTGGTTGACTTTGTTTATTTTTTCTCATGACATTAAAAAATTGAAAATATTTTTTTCATCATTTTTTGCATTTATTGCATATTTATTTTGTTTATTTTCTTTGTTTGTATAATATATATATGTACTATTATAGAAAATAAATAGAAAATAATGTAAATACAATTTTTATTTTTTATTTACTTTCTGAAAATATTTCATACAAAAAATACTCTTTTATTTATTTTATTAAAATATTAAATAAATATTTATTTTTTGTATAATACATATTTAGGGTTTAATATAAATATATATATGTGATTATTAATATATTTAAGACAAAATATAAAAATACTTGATTTTTTCATTTTTATTTAATATTTGATACAAAAATACCTTTTTTCACAATATACTTCATTTTATGTTATTTTTATAAATAATAAATAAATAGTTGTATTAAAATTAAATAATACCTTTTTTTCTTTAAAAATTAGGGTTTTTGCCCTAAATTTAAAATACTCAAAAAATAATACACTTTTATTTTCTTTTTCCTTTTACATAAATAATATTTTCTCATACACATAAAAAACTTTCCTTTTTGCATTTCACATATTTATTTAATTTACATTTAATTATGCAATTTATTTACTACGCAAATATCCAATTGATGTAATAATTTAGATTTAAATTTTTGTCAATATCCCCATTTGAACATTTGTACCCCCCTTCCCATATTTGGTTTTGTAATAGCTTAGTAATTTTAATTTCGCACTTTATTGCTTTCTAATGATAACATGTTAGAATTAGGGTTTGTATGCGAAAAAACGATAAAAAATAGTTTGACCTAATACAAGATAAACAAGCATGAAAATGGACACACAAATCACACTTGCACCCCCTAGGGTATTCCACTTGTTGCCTTCAAATAAATGGGCCATGTTGTATGTTGAACATCTTTGGGCAAAGCAAACAATTTGAATGATCATAGTCCCTCGACAAAAACTTTTCAAAACAAACAAAAACAAATGATCAAATCCCTTAGAGAAATTTCCCAAAGACATTTAACGCCGTTACAATTATGGTCTAAAACGATGACCCGCGCTTGTCCCTTTCACATCCTAACACAAGGTTGCCCACCAAATACAATGGTGGAGCAAACTTGTTAAAAGGGTTAAAGTATAGCAATGATCTTTTGAGAAATTTAGGAGTAGATAACCTCTTAGTTACTTGAATTAACTTGCAAAACAAAACATTTGCCTAATTTCAAAATCACACATCACTACACTTTCAAAACAACTTTCAAAAAACAAATGAAAACTTTTTCAAAAGACATACATCTTTGTATACATCCCCACATGGATCATTACAAAGGTTGCCACCACATTGGCCTCTTTTCAAAACATTTTCAAACCCACACACTCAAGCACCATTTAAAACAATTGAAAACAAAAGGCAAGTGATCTAAGCAAGTAACTAAGAGCCCATGGATAACCATGGATAGAAAGGGTGCTAATACCTTCCCTTTCTATAATCTACTCCCCGAACCCAAGAAAACATCTCAAAAGGTTTTTGCTGTGCTTTTTAACCTTTCCTTAGGATAAAATAAAAAGTCGGTGGCGACTCTTGCTAACCGCAACATTTGCGAACACAAACGCAAACCTCAAGTCAGTTCTCCCACCGTATCACAGAACTGGCGACTCTGCTGGGGAGAACTTTTAAAGTGGAGTAACCTTAGGGTTTAGATCACCTTTGTTTTCAATTGTTTGCTTTGTTTGCTTTTGCATTTATGGGCTTTGTATCGGAGTTTTATAGATCCTAACCCGGATCTGGGAAATACCCTTTTTAGGTAGCATAATCTGTGAGGGACCTGTCCGGCGTAGACCGACATGGGTGAAGCAGTGGCTACGTTGGTGTGGCATCTTAGTCTGTACCTATATCCCTTGTGTTGTAACGGGGAGAATATAGGTCTTCTAAGGGGTCATTAAACACCAACCAACCTTAGAACCCTAAATTGACCAACTTGGCTATTAGGACAGTAGCAGTATGCTACACTCATTGAGGCTAAACTCTCGAGATGGTTCTGGCCGCGAGAAAAGATTGCGATGCTGGAGTTATGACCGATTGAGGGTAGCCAATGATTTGAGATCCTCTAGAACCCGGTTACTTTTGATAGGACAGGTTTTAACCAACAAAACCAAAAGAGGGTAATACTTGAAACTCATGCTGGCCTGAAACCTAAGGGTGTCTTGTGTGACTTGTGTGCTTTATTTGCCTATGTGAATACTTGTGATATGCTTCATCATAGCATCATGCCATCATACCATTGCATGCATAAAAAGCTAACCCATTTCAAAGACAAAAAGGTTTCATCTTTGCTCTGTTTTGTAGGACATTATGATGCCCGTGCGTAGAAATACTATCCGGTTCAACTTTGTTCGTTCGCCTGAGTTGCTTGATGAGTTGGTTAGCAGAATTCCAAACACTACCTCTTTCATCAACAGACATGGTTCTCTCCTTGGCTTGATCACTGCAAAATGGGACCAACAACTGATAAGTGTTCTGACCCAGTTTTATGACCCTCTGCATCATTGTTTCACCTTTCAAGACTTCCAGCTGGTTCCTACCCTGGAAGAGTTCTCTTATCTGCTTGGGATCCCTGTCCTGGAACAAACTCCATTCACTGGTTTGGAAAAGACTCCTAGGCCTGAAGAGATTGCTGCAATTCTCCCCTTGACCAAAGAAGAGATATTGTCCAACTGGGAAACTAGAACTGGGGTCAAGGGCTTTTTGGTCAAATTTCTGGTTGGCAAGGCTAATGATTTCTGGAATGACTTGGACTTCAAGGCATATGAGGATATTCTGGCTCTTTTGATCTATGGTCTGGTATTGTTTCCCAACCCTGACACTTTTATCAGTATCCATGTCGTAAGGATCTTCATGTCTCGGAATCCGGTACCCACTCTTTTGGGTGATATTCTACAACAACTCCATGCTCGTACTGCTCGAAAACGGGGGACTCCGTGGTGTTGTGCTCCTTTGCTAGTAAGGTGGTTTATTTCGCACCTTCCTAAGTTCGTGCTGAAGAATGAAGAAGGAAAAGGTTGGGCTCGGAGGTTAATGTCTCTCACAGATAAGGATATCACTTGGACTCTCAGAGGTTTGGATGAGGTAGCTGTTATCGACCGATGCGGAGAATACCCTAATGTCCCGTTGATTGGTATCCAAGGAGGAATCTCTTACAATCCGTGTTTAGCTCTCCGTCAGTTTGGAAGAGCCAGAGGAGATGGGCCTCATGAAATGCTGGTTCCTCACTTCCATTTTGAGTTTCAGGCAGGCAGTGACAAACTACGCCAGGGATTCATTAGAGCTTGGGACAGAATCCACAAAGCTGACCCACATGAGTTAGGACCAAAGACTTCTTTACCATTGGAGCCCTATTGCAAATGGGTCCGCATCCGTGCTCAGAAGTTAGGTATGTCGTACGAAGCTGTCAGACCAATCATCCTTGAATCTCCCGATGAAGATGGGGTTCCTCCAACTGTCCTCCCTCCTCAGATACCTGCTGATTTTGACACCATGAAGAGATCTTGGGCACAGCTAAAGGAAGAACGGGATTTCTATCGGGAGAAGTTCAACGAGCAGGAAAGGAAGATCCAGAGGCTGACTAAGCAATTGGAGGAAGAACGGGTCCTGAACAACTACATCAGCACTGAAAAGAGGAGGCCATGGGAGCATTGATGAGCCTTGATGTTTCCTTTTGTAGTTTTATTTCCTTTTCAGTATTTTTTCATTCCTGTAATGCCTAGGGGCAAGTTGTTGAACAATTGAAATTTTCATCTAATGAAGTGTGTTTCCCTTTTTTTGTCTACAAAGTTGAATCTTGTTTGTCTTTGAAAACATAAAGCATACACATTCCATTGCACCATATGCATAGCAGGTACCCTATTTCACAGGTTGCTTAATTTTTCACTGTTTGTGTGCACAGTCATCATGAATCCTGAATCCTCCAGTGAGCAAGCAATCAAGGCCCTTCAGGCCCAAAGTGCACAATTTCAAGAGATGGTCCTAAGCCTAGCCCAAGGTCAGCAAGAGTTGAAGACTCTACTCATGAAGAAAAAGAAGAAAAAGAGGACCGCATTGTTCAACACCGGACGCCGATTTGGGAACACACTCCACAATGAAGCTGATCCAACCACTTCTTCTGCTGAGAAAAACAGTCCCCAAGGGGGAGGAGCTCCTAGTCCCGCAGTCTCCGACAACGAGACGGACTATAATGACGAACAGTACCCACCTGCTGCTGACAGATACAAACAATTGGAGGACCGCTTGAGCGCCATGGAAATTCAGAATGTGCCAGGACTAGATTTCGGAGATTTGGGGTTATCTTCTGGGGTAGTCATTCCACACAAGTTTAAGGCGCCTGCCTTCGCCAAGTATGATGGGGTCTCTTGCCCAAAGCTGCATCTAAGGTCGTACGTAAGGAAAATCCAACCTTACACGGCGGATAAAAACCTCTGGATTCATTTCTTCCAAGATAGTCTCTCGGGGTCACAGCTTGAATGGTTCTACCAATTGGATGGAGCTAGCATCCGACACTGGGAGGATTTGGCAACCGCATTCTACAGACAATACCAATACAATTCTGATCTCGCTCCTACACGTACCCAACTTCAGGGTATGTCTCTAGGAACGGGTGAAGGGTTCAAAGAGTACGCTCAAAAATGGAGAGATTTGGCTGGCAGGGTGCAGCCTCCATTAACTGATCGAGAGTTGGTTGATATGTTCCTTGGGACGTTGTCTGGTCCGTTTTTCAATCATTTGGTTGGTAACTCCTCCGCTGGGTTCACAGATTTGATATTAACGGGAGAGAGAATTGAAGCTGGCATCAGGTCAGGCAAGATACAGAAGGTTGCCTCTACAAGTGCTGAGAAGAGGCCATTTAAGAAAGAAGCAAGCGCCGTCTATGGTCCTAGAAGACAAGTCCAGCCCGAAAGTCGCCAAGCCGTCAATGCTTTGGTCATCTCCAAACCTGTTGCTGCTCCTCAGCAGTACAATCAACAGAGAAGTGAAAGGCCCAAGAGGCAGTATACCCGATTGAGTATGACATTGTCTCAAATTTTGCCCCAACTGTTATCCACCAACCTGGTGACCCTCAAAGAAGCTCCTAAGGTCGTCAACACTGCGTCTCCTAAATACAACCCAAATGCCCGGTGTGCTTATCATTCTGATAGTCCCGGGCACACTACTGATGATTGCTGGGCCTTGAGAAACAAAGTGCAAGATCTGATCGACGCGAAAGAAATTCAGTTTGAAGCGCCGGAAAGACCAAATGTTGTAACGGCTCCTATGCCCCAGCATAGGGTAAATGCCATTGAGGAAGAAGTGTACGCTGTTTCGGTAGATGAAGTTGTTACCCCTCTGAAGACTGTTAAGAAGAACCTACTGCGGGCCGGTTTATTTCCGGGTTGCGGCGAAGGTTGCCCATTCTGTGCTATTTCCCTATCTGATTGTCCCTTGCTAAGGTTAGGCATCCAAGGCCTAATGGATAGCAAGGAGATCCTATTTAAAAAGACTGCTGTTCAATTGGTACCGATGAAAGAAGTTTCTGTAATTACCATCTTCAAAAATCCAATCAAGGCTCCCCCGAAAAAGCCTATTCAAATCTTGACAGTTGCGCCTGTGATCATTACTGTTCCAGGACCCCTCTCCTACGTGTCTGATAAAGCTGTCCCCTGGCATTATGGGGCAGACGTGTATGTAAATGGAATCAAGCAAGAATTTGATGCTAGTGCCAGTATCTGCGATATCACCGGTCCAGCTAAAGTCACCCGCAGTGGCAGGCTCTTCTCGCCTGACATTGCGCCGCCCGCTATTCGAAAACCCCTCCTCATAAAACCTGCAAGTTTACCTAGTCCTGTTGCTGATCAAATTGCATCCCCTGCTGCCGAGTCATCAAATGCTCGGGGCAAAGGGATTGAAGAAGAGCCTGCCCGGATGGAGGCACCAATACCCGTAAATGCTGAGGCCTCCCGACAAGAAATGGAGGAGATTCTGAAAATAATAAAGAAAAGTGATTTTAATGTTGTCGAGCAGTTGGGGCATACACCCTCCAAGATCTCCCTGCTCTCCTTATTGCTATGCTCCGAGGCTCATGCTAAAGCCTTGATCTCATTTCTCAAGACGGCCCATGTGCCGCAAGAGACGTCTGCAGTCCAGTTCACTGACTGCATAGCGAATCTGACGGCGGACAACGGCTTGGGTTTTTCAGATGCTGACCTGACCGCAAAAGGGAGAGACCACAACGATGCCCTGCATGTCTCTATTGAATGCAGGGGCACTACTCTGGCACATGTATTGGTGGACACCGGTTCTTCCTTGAATGTTCTACCGAAAAAGGCTTTGGATCGCCTGGATTATGAAGGCCTGGAGTTGAAGCCCAGCAATATCATTGTCAGGGCCTTTGACGGTTCCAAGAGGATGGTTCATGGAGAGGTTAACATCCCTATTCGTGTGGGCTCTCAAGTGTTTGACTCTACCTTTTACGTGATGGATATACGTCCATCGTACTCCTGTCTGTTGGGTCGACCTTGGATCCATAAAGCTGGGGCAGTGACCTCCACCTTGCACCAGAAGTTGAAGTATCCCGTCAGGGGGAAGATCGTCACGGTACAAGGAGAAGAGGAGTATATGGTGAGCCATTTGAATTCCTTCAGGTACATCGAGATGGACGGAGAGTTCATTGAAACCCCCTTCCAGCATTTCGAGGAGGTGCATCCAATTTCAGCAGCCGCAGAGACAATGGCCGAAGAGAATGATTCCTTGAAGATGGCTTCCCTAAGGGATGCACGGGCTGTGGTTCAGAAAGGCAATTGTGCACACTGGGGTCAGCTTCCTGACTTCACTCAGAAGAACGACAAGTTTGGGCTAGGCTTTACTGCAGAGGCACAGAAGGCGGTGCGCAAAGAGAAGATCGGAAAGGCTCCGGTGTTTATTTCCAGCTCAAGGGTGAATGCTATTGAGGAGGATGTGGAGGAAGCTGAGTTTGACAGTTGGATCTACCCGACTACCAGCAACGGACCAAGCAACTGGACGGCAAAGGATTTTACCCCTATCACATTTGTCACGCAGTAATTGATTTCTTTTGATTCCCAATTTGTAACAAACAATATGTTAAAACTCTGTTGGCTCGGTGTCCTACCCGGGGCATCGTAGCTCCATTTGTGAGGGTTTTTTATATGACATTTTCATATATCATCAATCAAAACATTGGACGTTGTTGCATTTCAAATCTTGTGCTCTTTTCCTTTCTGTGTTATATATATTGCAAAACAGCTGTATTTACACACACTCACTTATACAGGTTTCAATCCACTCTGGATCTTACTGGTAACAGCTCTGCTACCGCCAGTTATGACTTCGAAAATCCGATCAACTTGGCCGAAGACGAAGGTGAAGATGATTGCGAAGTGCCTGGTGAACTCGCAAGACTGCTACTACAGGAAGAGAGGGCTATTCAACCACATGAAGAGCCTGTGGAGACAATTAACTTGGGTACTGAGACAGAAAGGAAAGAGGTCAAGATTGGTGCCAATCTAGAGCTCAGCGTGAAGCAACGATTGATCCAGATGCTACAGGACTACATGGAGATCTTTGCTTGGTCCTATGAAGATATGCCTGGTTTGGATGCCGACATTGTAGTTCACCACCTGCCAACCAAGGAAGATTGCCCTCCGGTAAAACAGAAAGTTCGGCGGATGCGTCCAGAGATGTCTGAAAAGATCAAGGCCGAGGTTATGAAGAAGTTTGATGCCGGGTTCCTTGCAGTGACTTCTTACCCTCAGTGGGTTGCCAATGTAGTGCCAGTGCCGAAGAAGGACGGTAAAGTCAGAATGTGTGTCGACTACAGAGATCTGAACAGGGCCAGCCCCAAGGATGACTTCCCCCTACCTCACATTGATGTCCTTGTCGACAATACAGCTCAACACAAGGTGTTCTCCTTTATGGATGGTTTTTCAAGGTATAATCAGATCAAGATGGCTCCAGAGGATATGGAGAAGACTACCTTTGTGACTCAGTGGGGCACCTTCTGTTATAAGGTCATGCCATTCGGATTAAAAAATGATGGGGCAACCTATCAACGTGCCATGGTTGCTTTATTTCATGATATGATCCATCATGAAATTGAGGTATACGTTGATGACATGATTGCAAGGTCTCAAACTGAGGAGGAGCACCTTGACCATCTGAGGAAGTTGTTTGACCGACTCAAGTTGTACAAGCTGAGATTGAATCCCAACAAATGCACCTTTGGGGTAAGATCCGGAAAATTGCTAGGTTTCATTGTAAGTGATAAAGGTATCCAGGTGGACCCTGCCAAGGTTAAAGCTATTCAAGAGATGCCGACGCCAAAAACAGAGAAAGAAGTCAGAGGTTTCCTAGGACGACTGAATTACATTGCTCGATTCATCTCGCATCTAACTGCTACTTGTGAGCCAATCTTCAAATTACTGAAGAAAGATCAAGTAGTACGCTGGAATGATGAATGTCAGGCCGCCTTTGAAAGGATAAAGGAATATCTCCAAGAGCCACCCATTCTTATGCCACCGGTGGAAGGAAGACCTCTGATACTATACTTAACAGTGCTTGATAATTCAATGGGGTGTGTGCTGGGGCAGCATGACGAGTCTGGCCGAAAAGAGCACGCTATTTATTACTTGAGCAAAAAGTTTACCGACTGTGAGTCTCGTTACTCACTGCTTGAGAAAACTTGCTGCGCTCTTGTATGGGCTGCTCGCCGGCTGAGACAGTATATGCTGACTCACACTACTTTATTGATTTCAAAGATGGATCCCATAAAGTATATATTTGAAAAGCCTGCTCTGTCTGGAAGAATAGCGAGATGGCAAATGATCTTAACAGAATATGATATCCAGTATACAACTCAGAAAGCAATTAAGGGAAGTGTACTGGCTGATCATTTGGCACACCAACCTGTGGACGATTATCAATCATTGAACTTTGATTTTCCGGACGAAGACATCATGGTGGTAACTGACTGTGAAGTACCTGGACCGGATGAAGGACCTGAGGAAGGATCCCGATGGTCTATGCATTTTGATGGAGCCTCCAATGCTTTGGGTAACGGCGTCGGCGCTGTAATCATATCTCCCAAAGGAACTCATACTCCCCTCACCGCCCGATTATGTTTCAGCTGCACCAACAATATGGCAGAATATGAGGCATGTATCATGGGTCTACAAGCTGCAATCGATTTGAGGATCAAGTTTCTAAGTGTCTTCGGAGATTCCGCTCTCGTGATCAATCAGATCAAAGGCGAGTGGGATACGAAACACCCAAATCTCATTCCTTACAAGGAGTATGTGTCGACCTTGCTCCCCCACTTTGAAGAGATAACTTTTGAACATTTCCCCAGAGAGGAAAATCAGCTAGCGGACGCACTAGCCACGATGTCTTCAATGTTCAAAGTTAAATGGGACAATGAGGCTCCCCGAATCATAATCTGGAAGTTGGATGAACCGGCATACTGCTGCGAGCTCGAGGCTGAGAAGGTGACTGAAAAACCCTGGTATCACGAGGTAAAGAGGTACTTGGAAGCTCAGGAGTACCCTGAAGGTGCATCTGCCAACGACAAGAAGTTCATGAGAAGGTTTGCTGCAAAATTCTTCCTCAGCAACGGCATTCTCTACAAACGGAATCATGATTCGACTCTGCTGCGTTGTGTGGATAAGGCTGAAGCTGAGAAAATCATGATGGAGCTGCATGAAGGTACATTTGGAACACATTCCAGTGGACACACCATGGCCAAGAAAATCCTTCGGGCAGGATATTTCTGGTCCACGATGGAAGCCGATTGTTACCAACACTCCCGAACTTGTCATAAGTGCCAGATCTATGCTGACAAGGTGCATATCCCTCCAGTTCCTTTGAATGTCCTAACGGCACCTTGGCCTTTCGCAATGTGGGGCATTGATATGATCGGTGAGATCCGACCGACGGCATCCAATGGGCATCGCTTCATCTTGGTGGCGATCGATTACTTCACGAAGTGGGTTGAGGCTGCTTCCTACGCAACGGTAACCAAGAGCGTCGTGGCACGTTTTATCCGGCATAATTTGATCTGTCGGTACGGCGTCCCAGAAAGAATCATTACGGATAATGGTACCAATCTCAACAACAAAATGATCACTGAACTCTGTGAACAATTCAAGATACAGCACCACAATTCTTCTCCCTACCGGCCGAAGATGAATGGGGCTGTAGAGGCAGCCAATAAAAATATCAAGAAAATTGTGCAGAAGATGACAGTGACCTATAAAGATTGGCACGAGATGTTACCGTTCGCTCTTTATGGGTACCGCACCTCAGCAAGGACATCAACCGGGGCAACTCCTTTTTCTTTGGTCTATGGCATGGAGGCAGTCTTGCCAATCGAGATCCAGATACCCTCTCTCCGGATAATGAAGGATGCAGGCTTGAATGAAGATGATTGGATCCAAACTCGACTTGATCAATTAAATCTGATTGACGAAAAGAGGCTCACTGCTATCTGTCATGGTCAAACGTATCAGAAACGGATGATCAGGGCATTTAACAAGAAAGTCAGACCGCAAGAGTATCAAGTCGGGGACCTGGTAATCAAACGCATCATCCTTCCTCAAAGTGATCCCCGGGGCAAATGGACCCCCACTTACGAAGGGCCATTTGTGGTTAAGCGTGTGTTCTCAGGAGGAGCCATGATCCTAACCACCATGGACGGTGACGACCTTCCTCACCCCGCCAATGCAGACATAGTGAAAAAATACTACGCATAAATAAAAGACCCGCTAGGTTGACATACCTAGGCAAAAACAAGGGCTTCCCGGCGAACCAAAAGGGTTCGGGCAAAAATAAGGGATGAAATGAAAAAATCTGTACACCCGGCAAGTCGAAAACCTGAAAAGGCGGCTTGGGCAAAAATGGGTATCCCGGTGGACTGAAAACCCGAAAGGGCGGTCCAGGCAAAAGTTAGGGATAAAAGCGTAACACTATGTCTCATTGGGTCACTTCGCGTCCGGAATCCGGTATCAACTATCTGGCTCAGATTTCGGCATCGACCAATCAGTTTCACCTTCAACTAGGTAGCAAAGCGATGAGACGCTCAGAGACATAAAGGCAATAGCAGAGTTGGAACCCAGTGGGATTGTTCACATAGCTGTTTTGTTTTCTTTTTCAAAATGTAAACTCTATACTATTTGGCGATGTCCTCTTACTAGGATGTCAGCCTCTTGTACAAAAAAAACGCCCATTCACAGGCAATCAATACAAATTCACTTGTCCATATAAATTACCATTGTTTTCCCTTTTTTCTGTTTTGTCTTGCGAAGAACGTCCAATGTTCATTTTTTTGATATATGCATTTGACATTAAATTGCTGATTCATAAATATTCGCATATGAAACAAGAGATTAATTACAGGTGACATCAAAGACAGGGGCAATGTGGAGTTGTCTAAAGCCGTCTGTTTGTTTTGTTCGCCAAGGCACCAAGGTAGGTTCAACAATACTTTCCCCAAGAGAAGTTGATCCCCCGTCGATCCTAAAAAGGCACAACATTCCCCGGCAGGTCTTAAAAGCTCATCCCCAGTAGATTCTGCGAGCTTATCCCCGGCAAAGTACGGACGTCTCTCCCGAGTTTTATTTAGAGTTATTTCCTCACAAGGACTTATAACTGGGTTATCCTCAGCTAAAAGCCACGGAAGACCGTTCTCGGCAAAAGTTCCTTCAATCCCCAGCGAAGTCTATCTTTGGTATTCCCAAGCAGAGTTTATCTTTGGGGTTCCCCAGCGGAGTTTATCATCATTATCCTCAGCGGAATCCATCGTTAAAGTCCTCAGCAGGCCTCTCATCAGAACTTCGGCCAAGTATCTCTTCCACAGAGCAGCTTCCCGGCCGTTCGTCAAGGATTTATTTTCCTAAGATGAAATTACACTCATAAACATTTCACATTTTCATACATCTTACTTCCATACAGGATGAAACGCATACAACATCTCATGTTGAACATCATGATATCATGCATCATGACATTGCATACAACTTACGTTTTTGCCTTTTCAGGAAAAAGACAATCCCAAAAACAATTACCGTCAACTGTCGCAATTCCAGGGCACGTCTGAAGAGTTCGAAGATTCGATTCCTGTATCCAGCCAGGGCACATCTATCAACTACAACGTCTCCAGATTCGATTCCTGTATCCAGCCAGGGCATATCTGTTGACCACATTTCCAGACTCGATTCCTATATCTAGCCAGGGCACGTCTGAAGAGTTCGAAGATTCGATTCCTGTATCCAGCCAGGGCACATCTATCAACTACAACGTCTCCAGATTCGATTCCTGTATCCAGCCAGGGCATATCTGTTGACCACATTTCCAGACTCGACTCCTGTATCTAGCCAGGGCACGTCTAAAGAGTTCGAAGATTCGATTCCTGTATCCAGCCAGGGCACATCTATTAAACGACTATTTCCAGATTCGACTCCTGTATCCAGCCAGGGCACATCTGAGCAACCAATTGTAGATTCAATACCTGTATCTAGCCAGGGCATATCTGCATAAGGAGACTGAAGATCAAACACCTGTAACAAGCCAGGAAAACATCTGTCTTTCTTAAATACACAAGTTCTCGCTAAGGAATCTCTTATGCGATCAACACTTCCAAATGGCATCTATAAGCCCATTCCCGACACCACATGGTTGAGACTCCAGCATGCGAGTGCAAATTTCCGGGCACTCTAGTGTCCAATCTCCTTTTACCCTCGAGTCACGAAAGGCAAACTTGCCAATCTGACTCTTCAGGTCCAAGAAGATTGAACAGGGGCAACTGTTGTACCCCAAAATTTGCCCTCCCATTTCCTCAACATCTTCTCATCACAAGACCTTTGAAGATCAAGATACAATTAGGGTTTCCTCTGCTCAAGACTTCTCCTTGCACTGTGGACACAAATTAGGGTTTGTGTTTGCACAAAGATGTTTTGACCTAAAATGCCTAAGATGACTTTCATGCTTCATGTTGGACTCCCAAGTTTACCTATACCAAGTTTCAAGTCTTGATTCCAAGTTTTACCCAGTCAATTGGACAGTTGACCTAGAAATCAGCTGTATTGGGAAAAAGTCAACTGTGGCCAATTGACAGTCAAACCTCATGAAATTTGATCCACATCAACATTATGAACTCATATGAACCATTTGATCAAGTTTGGATCACAATTCCACAAGAAATTTGATCAGATCATCAAAAGGGCAAAATGGTCATTTTTAGGGTTTTGACTGCACAAAGGCAATTTTTGACTGTTTGACCTAGCCAATGGCAAGCCAAGTTCACCTATGGACTCAAGGACCCCATGGAATTATCTTGACATGTTCATCAAGCTCAAAAGATCCCAAGTACACAAGATTGATAGTTGAATTTCCCAGTCAATTGATCAATTTTGACTGTATACTGAAAAGTCAAACTTTGACTTTTTGGTCAAAATCAAGAGTCAAGATTCATTTTTCATCAAAACATGCCAAATCATGAAACTTGTTCACCAAGAAATCACAAAATGCAAATTAGGGTTTGAAAATGGAATTTTTCATAACTTAGAATTTTTCTAAGTTATGAAAAACCCTAATTTTTTTCCCAACTTTGCCCCATCTTTTCACCATGATCCATTTGGATTCAAACAAAAGTCAAAACATGAAAGTTGTAGATTGTTGCATAGTCTACAACTTTGATTCACAAAGTTTTCTCATTTGAAGCTTGTATCGCAAGTTATGATTTTTTGAATAAGGGCACTAAACCATCTTTTAACTTAGTGAAATTTGACCTATTTTGACAAGGTTTTCTACCCTACTTCAAGGCCATTTTTCATACCATTCCACTTGGAATTTTGATTTGCATTTCAAAGATGGATTGTAGTACACATTCCAAGCTTTCCAAAATGTCCAAGAACTCATCAAACAACCTCATAACTTGAGAGATTCGAATTTCACAAGTTGGCAAAAATTCACTTTTGTTCTTCATCAAGACATGTTCATAACTTTGCAAATTTGAACTCAGCTTGCTTTAGGTTAGATTACAGGTCCTTAAACCAAATTGCACTCAATAATGTAATGCTTATTCATTGTGCCAAGGCCATGTTCTTTGTGTTCTAGCATTGCATAGTGGATTGATCTCAAAATAGATAAAGTGCTTTATCCATTTTTGTAAAAGCTAGCTTTATGTCAAATTGAAATCCAAGCAAGTACAGTTAAGATCTCATTGGCACAAGTTTAGGAGCTAATTTCACTGATCAAGACAAGGGTTTGCAGCTTGTTATGGGGGCCTGCATCAGTCAAAAAACACAACTTGCATTTCTTTGCTTCACATAGAAGTAACATTCCATAACTTATGCCATCTCTCTTTTCAGCTTACACACAGAAGAAAAAAGTTATCAAACATCTTCCATAGAACCTAACAAAGCCAAGACACGACCCTTGCACCTCCAAAACACCCTCCATCTCAGAATCATCCTCAAACTGCAAAAACAGAGTTGCCTCTGCAGTTTGAGTGCCAACTCCCATTTCCCTCGAGCATTCTTACCAAAATCAATCCATACACATTCCCTAGCATATGTGCAAGATAACCATGACCTAAAACCTGACCTGTAATCCCTCTAACAGCTTCCACCATTTTTACATTTTTGACTTGCAGGTGAAGTTCTATAGCTTGGTACAAGAAGTTTCAAGGCAAAGTAAGCATTGAAAAAGCATCCCTGGACCTCAAGGAAGCTTTTCCAATCATTACATTGTACTGAAAGTCTCTCATTCTCCACATAGAAGTTCAACTGCACAGGTAAAAGTTTGAATTCGTATCTCTCTTATTAGGCATCTTTAGTCTTAAGTTTGTGAAGAAACAAGGTCCTACTCATAGCCCTGAACATGTACATAGCTTTACTTTTCATTTCTTTTATCTGAGTAGAGAGAATTTGAGCCCTGAAAATGGTAGAAAAGCTAGGTCAGGAAAGAGGGGGAGAGAAATTCTCCCTCATCTTAGAGAGATAGGTCATGTTCTTTATATGGTTGAAACCGTCTCTCAATGCTCTACACTTTTCATGTTATGAGTTTTGCTTGAAAGTCCAGGAATCCAGAGATAAAAAACGCGTGTTGTAGCTTGAAGAAGGCTGTACAGAGGTTGAAGAAGGAGTGGTCTGGGCTGGGCCTGGATTTGTTTTCTTTTCACACCCCATTTTCATGTTTACACCCCCCTGAGCCCATTTGTTCATTTCTTAACATTTTTGACTTTTTTCTTTTTGGTTGACTTTGTTTATTTTTTCTCATGACATTAAAAAATTGAAAATATTTTTTTCATCATTTTTTGCATTTATTGCATATTTATTTTGTTTATTTTCTTTGTTTGTATAATATATATATGTACTATTATAGAAAATAAATAGAAAATAATGTAAATACAATTTTTATTTTTTATTTACTTTCTGAAAATATTTCATACAAAAAATACTCTTTTATTTATTTTATTAAAATATTAAATAAATATTTATTTTTTGTATAATACATATTTAGGGTTTAATATAAATATATATATGTGATTATTAATATATTTAAGACAAAATATAAAAATACTTGATTTTTTCATTTTTATTTAATATTTGATACAAAAATACCTTTTTTCACAATATACTTCATTTTATGTTATTTTTATAAATAATAAATAAATAGTTGTATTAAAATTAAATAATACCTTTTTTTCTTTAAAAATTAGGGTTTTTGCCCTAAATTTAAAATACTCAAAAAATAATACACTTTTATTTTCTTTTTCCTTTTACATAAATAATATTTTCTCATACACATAAAAAACTTTCCTTTTTGCATTTCACATATTTATTTAATTTACATTTAATTATGCAATTTATTTACTACGCAAATATCCAATTGATGTAATAATTTAGATTTAAATTTTTGTCAATATCCCCATTTGAACATTTGTACCCCCCTTCCCATATTTGGTTTTGTAATAGCTTAGTAATTTTAATTTCGCACTTTATTGCTTTCTAATGATAACATGTTAGAATTAGGGTTTGTATGCGAAAAAACGATAAAAAATAGTTTGACCTAATACAAGATAAACAAGCATGAAAATGGACACACAAATCACACTTGCACCCCCTAGGGTATTCCACTTGTTGCCTTCAAATAAATGGGCCATGTTGTATGTTGAACATCTTTGGGCAAAGCAAACAATTTGAATGATCATAGTCCCTCGACAAAAACTTTTCAAAACAAACAAAAACAAATGATCAAATCCCTTAGAGAAATTGCCCAAAGACATTTAACGCCGTTACAATTATGGTCTAAAACGATGACCCGCGCTTGTCCCTTTCACATCCTAACACAAGGTTGCCCACCAAATACAATGGTGGAGCAAACTTGTTAAAAGGGTTAAAGTATAGCAATGATCTTTTGAGAAATTTAGGAGTAGATAACCTCTTAGTTACTTGAATTAACTTGCAAAACAAAACATTTGCCTAATTTCAAAATCACACATCACTACACTTTCAAAACAACTTTCAAAAAACAAATGAAAACTTTTTCAAAAGACATACATCTTTGTATACATCCCCACATGGATCATTACAAAGGTTGCCACCACATTGGCCTCTTTTCAAAACATTTTCAAACCCACACACTCAAGCACCATTTAAAACAATTGAAAACAAAAGGCAAGTGATCTAAGCAAGTAACTAAGAGCCCATGGATAACCATGGATAGAAAGGGTGCTAATACCTTCCCTTTCTATAATCTACTCCCCGAACCCAAGAAAACATCTCAAAAGGTTTTTGCTGTGCTTTTTAACCTTTCCTTAGGATAAAATAAAAAGTCGGTGGCGACTCTTGCTAACCGCAACATTTGCGAACACAAACGCAAACCTCAAGTCAGTTCTCCCACCGTATCACAGTACCATATTATATCTCTAGAGTAATTCTGATCACAAATAAGATGAAATCGTGTGGAGAAACCATTTCTAAACAAGTAATCATTGAAAAGATATTGAGATCTCTTACTCCTCAATTGAATTACATTTTTGTATCAATTGAATATTCTAAAGATCTAGACACCATGAGAATTGAAGGGTTGCAAAGCATTCTAGAGGCGCAAAAGTTGCGTCTGACTGAGAGAACTTCTTAAAGAGAGGTTGAGCAAGGTCTAAAATTATCTTTTGTCAGGAAGGACTAGAAGATTTCTTGGTTAGAAACCAAGAAGAGACATGGTGGTAGTCCCCAGAAGTCAGAAGCCTCCAATTCTAATAAGAAGAAACATCAAAGGGGAAGGGAGAAGTTTGACAAGAAGAAGGTTCAATGTTACTGCTGCAAGCAGTTTGGCCACTTTGCTAAAGATTGTTAGTCAAACAAGGGAAGGAATCAGAAGAAGCAAATATAGCCATAAGAGATTCTGATGATGAACCTGTGCTATTAATGACTTCTGAGTCTGATGGTAATTATTTGGTATAATGGTGGTATATTAACACTGACATCTCAAATCACTTAACTAGAGACAAACAATAGCTGGTTGATTTTAACTCTAGAAGGAGGACAAAGATCATATGTGTTGATGATAAGTGTAACACCCTGATTTTTAGAAATAGTAATTTAAATGAGTTATTAGAAATATTTATGAATTATTGATGAATATGTGATATTTTGTTGAGTATGATGCGTTATGTGATGCTATATTGTGGGATAATGGAAATCTAGATGAGTAAGGAATATTTTAGCAATTTAGATAATTAGTTAATAATTATTTAAAATTAGTTAGAACTATTATTAATAGTAAAATAAAGGAATAATTGGTGTAGATAAGATAAATGAAAGGTGGTAATTGATTAAAGGCTAAGTGAGGACAAATTAAGAAAAACATATTAGGGGTCCTAAGGTTAAACAACGAATAGAAGGAAAAGAATGTCATTTGGTACGATCGTGAAAACATTGGAAGAGCGGAGAAAAAGTAGGGCACGAAGAACATAGAGGAATTCGGTAGATCGCAAAGAGGAAAGATCAATTTAGGAATCTAAGGTAAGGGGTGATTTGTCATTATAATTGATATAGGGCTTATAGGTATGTAGGGGTTTATGATGATTTTGATGATATGTTGCATTGTGATGAACTTGTGTTGAAATTGATGAAAATACGATGTTGATTTGCCATGAATTTGTGTATATCATGCATATAAATTAGTCTGGTTGTTGTTTGATGATTCTATTGAAAGCTATGAAAATCTATATTGTCTTGGTATGAACTCGTAAGAAGATTTGGGGCTGAACAGGTGCAAAATTGCAATAGCGAGTTGTTGTCTACTATGCTTCGTCGGGCGAAGGTATGCATCAACGGGCGAGGAATTATCGTCTGGTCGTCGTCGGTCGAGCAAAGGGGTGAAGGAATGGGTGGAAAAGTGGTGCTCTTAGATTTTTGTATAGAGAGGGATGTCTCGCTCGCGCGTCGCCGGGCGATGCAGAAGCGAAGGGCGCGTCTCCGAGAAGGTGTTTCATCGGGCGATGGAGACCAAAGAAGATAGATGGTGTTGTCGCTCCCATCTCGCCAGGCGAGCCTTAGGCGAGCAGATTGCATCATCGGGCGAGCACCAAACGACAGACATCAATGGGATTTTTTTAAAGTACCATAACTTGTGTTTTAGAAGTCTGTTTGAGGCGTCGTTCGAAGCATTGGATAGCTAACACGGTGAACTACATGTGGGTGGAATAAAATAAGTAAGAAGATGTATATTTCCAGTACCTAGGCTAAGATATACTTAGATCCTTAAGAGGTAGGATACAATGATGCATGTTGCTATGATGGATTGTGTTTTATAAGATCATAATCTGTTGTGACTTTGAAGTGTTGAATGATGTCGATGCTAATATGTGATGTGTATTTATGCCATGTGAATTTTGTTGATGAATTGGTGAATGGTGATACACTTGACTAGATGTAGTTGTAAATAATTATGTTGATTGTGCATCATGCATTCATAGTATTATTAGAACGAAAGTCCAATGTTGATTTAGGACGTAAGTCCAGTGTTGTTGAGGATGTTAGTCTAGTGTTGGCCTTAATTCCATTGTGTGGATCGAGTGCGTTTGATGTTGTGCTCCAGTTTCAAGAGGGAATCGGTCCTATGATGGGGATCTTTGGAGGGTGATGAGTCTAGTACTCATAACAATTTTGTACCACATGCATGACTCTATGTTATTGCACTATGTTTTATGTGGCATTACATAATTGTTGCTTAGATGATGTTGTATACGATTCTATGCTAGTTGACTGATTGTGATGATGATTGTTTATTTTGATATCATGATATTGAGGTTGAACTACTATGTATATTCTGTATATCTTTTGTAATGAATGTGAATACTCACCCTTTCTGTTTGAATGTTGCCTCCACGTGTGTAACGCGCAGGTGATCAAGAGTAGTTCGTAGGAACTTAGAAGATAGCCCGGAGAGTGTTGTTTTATTTTCGTTGATTTTTAGATGGCCTTTCTCTGATATGTAACATCGGGGCCGGAAACGTTTGATTTTGAACTTGATGTTCCTTTGTTTTATTTTAAGATTTTGAACTACCTTCATGGTATTTAAGTTGTTTTGAATTAGGAACCATGAACAACGAAGTTTCTATGATGTGTTTAATAAAGACGTTTTGAACAATGAATTCTGCTCTGAGTAGTTGAAGCATTTTGGTTGTTATTTAATGAGGTATTTGTTATAAATGATTTTGAGAACCCGTGTTACGAAGTAAAACATGAATGTATGATGTATTATGAAGTATGTGACGCCCTTTTGGTGAAATACTCTGATTATTTATTTATGTTATTCACGAGGTTTTATAAGGGTGTAACAATAAGTACCTTAATCCAGAAGGTATGAGAAATGTCAAATTCAAAGTAAAGGATGGAAGAGCTGTTATGATCAAATACATTTGGTATGTTCCTGGAATTAAGAGAAATCTGATGAGTGTGGGTCAGTTCATTAAAAAAGGTTTCTCATTTACTATGAAGAATAATCTCTTGAAGTTGTATGATTCCAATCAGAATCTGATTATGCAGTATGAGCAGGGAAGCAAAGAATATTTAAGATGAATGTGGAGACAGCTGAAATAAAGTGCCTTAGTGCAGAAGGAGCTGAAGGTGATAGTAAGTTGTGACACAAGAGATTGGGGAATCTAAACTACATAAGCTTACGACATCTGAGTTCTAAGAAGCTCGTGCATAGCATTCTGAAGATTGTGAAGCCTGAGAAGTCATGTGAGATATGCATGAAAGGAAAGTAACCTAGATTTCCATTTACGTAAGAAGTAGCCCTAAGAGAAAAGCATGTTCTGGGAGTAGTACATTCTAATGTTTGTGGACCATTTCTAGAACCTTGACTTGGAGGAAACAAGTATTTTGTGTCGTTTGTAGATGAGTTCACAAGAATGACATGGATAGATCTCATTAAGTGTAAGAATGAGGTGTCTACCAAGTTTCAGAAGTTCAAGGTGGAGGCTGAGAAACAGAGTGGTCAAAAGTTGAAAGTTCTCAGAGCTAATGGTAGATGTGAGTCTAACTCTACAAAGTTCGAAAGATTTTGTGAGGAGAATAGAATAGAACATAAGGTTATTGCTTCGTACACTCCTCAACATAATGGTCTTGCCGAAAGAAGAAATGGAACTTTGCTTGATATGTCAAAGAGCATGCTGAATGAGAAGAAGTTTCCTTACACTTTGTGGGGAGAAACACTTGCCACTTCAGCGTATGTGCTTAACAAGTGTCCAACAAAGAAGCTGGAGGAAATTATTCCTTTGGAGAAGTGGACTGGTGATAAGAAAAGTTTGAGCCATCTCAAGGTATTTGGTTCTGTTTGCTATAAACATGTTCCATGTGCTAAGAGAAAGAAGTCGGATGATAGAAGAAAAGTAACATTGCTTATTGGGTACCACAGTATAGGTGTGTACACGTTTTATTTTCCAAACACTAATAAGGTGGAAGTCAACAAAGACGTCATTGTGAAAGAGTCAAAAGCTTGGGATTAGAGCAAGTCTCAATCAAATTCTGGTGTAGTGTCACCACCTGAGTTAGCTTCTGAAGATAGTTCAGAAGGTTCTAAAGATGAGTCAGAACTTGAAAGTTTCGAAGAAGAGTCAGAATCAAAAGATGATTCTAGAGACTCTGAAAATGAGTCAGAATTTGAAGGTGATTTTGATGGTGAATCTGATTCTGATCCAGATTCTAACAATGATCCAGAATCTAGTGGTAATCATGCTTCTGGAAGGGAAACCTATGAAGAAGTAGACCCTGAAGGACGAGCTTCTGAAGGTGATCATGTTTCTAAAGGTGGTACTTTTGAAGGTAGTGGTTCTGGACGAGGTTCAGAAGCTAACACTGTTCTAGATTCTGTAGAAGATTCAGAGTGAGTTCAGATACTATAGAGAATCATACAAATACCAAGAAGGTTTGCAGAATTTGACATGTTGCAAGATACCAAATTAGACTCTGAGGGAGAAGTCATTTAATGTGCCATGTTAGTAGATTATGAACCATTGGATATTGAAGAAGCTCTCAAGAAGAAAGTGTGGCTGAAGGCCATGGAAGAAGAACTTGAGGCTATAGAAAGAAACAAAACTTGGAAGTTGATTGAGCTTCCAAAGAAGAAGAAAGCCATCAGCGTCAAATGGGTTTTCAAGGTGAAGTTAAAGCCAGATGGATCAATTGGAAAACACAAAGCCAAGTTAGTAGCAAGAGTTTTTCTATAGAAACCTGGCTTAGATTACTTTGAAGTGTTTGCGACTGTAGCTAGACATTTAAAAATTATCATACTGGTGATTGCTATAGCTGCAAATAGAAATTGGCTTCTGATGCATCTGGATGTGAAATCTGCATTTCTGAATTATTTGTTACAAGAAGAGGTATACGTGTCACAACCTCCTGGATTTGTGAAAAGGGAAGGGATGGTGTACAAGTTGCATAAAGCTTTGTATGGATTGAAGCAAGTGCCCAGAGCTTGGAACTTGAAGATCGATTCATATTTCAAGAAGCATGAATTTCAGAAATGCGAGATGGAGTATGACATTTATGCGTGTAACACCCCAAAAATGTAGATTAATTATTTAATTATTTATTTGATTAATTTAGTGTGAATATTGGTGAATATATGAATTATGGTAAATTATGTGATACATGGTGATGCAATGGTGAATACATTGCTATGAGTAGTGTGGGAATAAGATTAATATGAGGATTTAATTAGTTTATAATTATTTAGAGCTTAAATAATTATTTGGGGTTAAATGGATTTAATAATAATATTTATAATTATTATTTATAATAATACGAGGAGAATAATAGTGTAACACAAGAAAGACAAAATGGTAACATTGTGTTGAACAAGTGAGGGTAAAGTCGTGATTATGATTTAGGGGTCCAAGGGTTATTCTATTCAAAAGGGGGAAAAGAGAGTGAGATCGATCATTTTTGGAACGATCGTACTCTGAGAAGTTAAAGCAAGAAAGGGATAACAAGCAAGAGAGGGAGAATTTGTTGTTAGATCTTAGGAAATCTTCAATCCAAGTTAATGGTGAGTTATAACTCTATAAGGGAATTTATAGTGATGGACTGTGGTGGTTTTAGGACTCATAGTTGTATGCTTCTTGTGATGTTCAATTTGGGGTTTGTGTAATTTTGATGATTTGTTTATGTATGGTGATGAATTTGACAACAATTGATATTGTGAAATAAGTTAGAATGATGGGTGATTGTTATTCTCCATTATTATCATCCTTTTTGTGTTCTTGAGATGGTTGATTGTGTCAGTGTCAGTTTTAGTGTTAATATTTGCTTTATTATGTGCAATTGTGTGAATTGATTGTTGGAATTGTAACTTTGATGCAGTTGATCATAGTGAATGATGTGTGTTTTGGTATATTGAAGTTAGGAGCTCAAATTGTGCATTCTATGATATTTGGGTTTGTTTGGATAGGTGAAAAAAGTGATCTTCGTACTTAAAACAGCAGAAAAACTGATTATGGGCAGTGGGAATCGATTACCCCTTTTTGGAAAATCGGTTTCCAGTTCAAAAATTGTAAAAAAAAAGTGCTACTGGAGTGTGGAAATCGATTTCCCATTTTGGGGTAATCGATTTCCTGCAGCTGATAACATTTTTCAAAAACTTGTAAATTTCGTAACTTTTGACTCATGTATCCGTTTGACGCGCCATTTATACCGTTGAAAAGTTAAAAACATTTTCTACAATATGATAATAATTTTTTATAACATTAGGTAAATTGTTTTTGGGTTGGAGGCTTATGCCCCGAGTGTTAGTGTTAGATGAATTGTGAAGTATATGGTGATGATTGAACATAGTGACCTTATGATAATGATGTATGGATGAATTGCACATTGTATGTGAATTATGTATGGATGAATTGCATATTGTATTGCATGATGATGATGATGATGTTGGCCCAAATTGGCTTTACGTTGAGGGTTTATGCCCTGTAATTGCATAATTATGTTGTTGCATGTTGCAAGCATGCATCGTTGAGGACTTAGGCCCTGTTGTTGGCCTGGATTGGCAAATTGGAGGGCTTATGCCCTGTTGCTGCCCTATTTGACATTTTGAAGAGGTCTTATACCCTGATGGTACCACATGCATAAATGTCAGTTGGGTGGTCGCATTGCATTGCATGGTTAATTTGTTGATGTTGTTGTGTGAAGATGATGTGTTTGCGTATGATTAATATGTTTGGTGTGATTAATGTTGTTGATGCGTAAGTGTGAGATGTGGAATGTATAACTATACATAATAAATCATTACTTGCTCATTATTATATGTGCTTTTATATTGTTATGATATCTCACCCTTCTGTTGGAATAATGCTTTATACGACATTGCTTTGGTACGTAAGATTAGATTCGCTACTAACTGAGGAGTTTTGCCCCGTATTGCATAGATTGAGTCGGTGTCATCTCTGATATGTAACACTAGGGATTCAACGTTATTTTATTTATGTTTTGGAGGAAAGTGACGTACAACTACTTTTATTGATTTTTAGTTGTTGTTTTATGTTGGTTGGAATCTTTTTATGACTATAACTCATATTGAAAAGTTGAAACTAATGTTGATGTTTTCTGCTGTGAATAGATGGAAGAATAGCCAAACATGAAGTATATGTGGTTTTATGTTTTATAAATGTGTTACATATTCTATTTGATCAGCATGTGTATGTACGAATGTGACATCCTAACTGCTGAAATATTTTAATTTCTTGTGAAATTTATTTAAATAATTACTCGGGGAATTTAGGGTGTTACATAGTGGTATCAGAGCAGGTCGGTCTGTCCGGCCAGATTGTCGAGTTTGTAGTATGGTGTGACAGTTGAATATTGTCGATGTATTGTTCCTTAGTACGCAACATGTGTGTGTATCGTAACCGGCAAAAAATAGAGAGTCGCCACCATTAATTTTTGTCCTAAGGACGGGGAAATAACGGATAACCCTAATTGTTTAGAGATTCTAAGTCTGTAAGTCAATTAGACAAAGGGAAAGATTTAGACACCCTTCATCTCCCTTGTTCTCAAGAGGCTCTTTTTTTAGGTCTAAGGGGTAAATTGAGAATTTTTACTTAACTGTATGTTAATGTTAATGTACTTGAGAAAATGTTTAGTTTTTTAGTTGAGGGAAGAATTTAATTTTTTAATAACTGGACTCGTCTTGATTTTAACTGCATACCTACGTATCTTCTTGCGAAGAATCAAAGTCCAAATTCGTAGTTCATATATTTGGTTGGTGTTTTTTATAGGATTACTTAGAATGACTTTCGAATTACCTTGATTATTGTCTGAGTTTGAAAAATGAGTGATTGCAGACGTAGTTCGCAGTTAATTTTAATAGCAATTCTATTTAATCCTTTTTTCAAAGATGTCTTGAATTTGATTAAGTTAGTAAAAAATAATTTAGATTGATTAGCTATTTTGATTAAGTTTGGTTGATTGATTGAAGAGCCGATGTTTATTAAAATTAGATTGCGCTAGGCGAAATTTTTTTATTTCATTTGTTGAGTAATTTTAAATATATTTTATTTAAATATTAATCGGTAAACATTAAGTCAACTAATCGATTATTCAAAAACGTGGTGGATATAAAATTTACCAATCTTATTATTTGTAAAATGTATAATTAATTGATTTGAAAAGTATTTGAAATAATGTACCAGTTAATTAACTTAATAACTAGTTTAATTAAAAGTAAAACATATTTTTGCACTTTATATTTTTATTGTTGTTTTGTATTTTTTATGATGGTTAATAACATAGCTAAATTCAGTGACTAAATAAATTATATTTAATGACACTAATTAAATTAAATAAACAATTTGAATCTTAACCAAAATAATAGTAATAATGACAAAAGAAACAAATTAAAATAAAATAAAATAATGCAAGCTAAAAAAATGGTACGCTCCTTCCTAGAATTTTTTTTACAATAACCATGTATTAAAATAATATTTCACAAATAATCGGATTTCGGAAAAAATTACGCAAATAATCATGTTTCAGATGACTCCCCAAAGGAGGAGCCATCTGAATTGGCGCATGCACCTACATTTTTTTCCTATGCGCCATCTCACTTGGCGCCTCCATTGGCTTTTAGCCAAGTGAAATGGCGCATGCTCCTTAAAAGTGAGAGGAGGCGCCATCTCACTTGGCTCCTAGGGCAAAACTAGGACAAAATGTTGTTTTATAAATAATTCGTCTGTTTCTTCGAAATTTCGCACACTTTCTCGCACTATATTTTTATTTTGTACTCTGTTATTTGCGTCATGACATCGCCTATGATTTTTAGCAGAGATGGTTACGTTATCTTCTCCGCCACGAAACCTGCGATGAAAATGAAATTCTGGCTCATTCACTCCATAGAGCGTCTGAAGCGGGAGTTGATGCGATGGCTAGATGGAGACATTGCGGAGGGGGGGAAAATTCGAAGGATCCAGCGAAAACGAACAACAACCTCACATGCAACAGGAAGACCTAATATATGGTTGGAGGAAGTCAAAACAGACAGCGATGTAATGTTGATGATGCATGGGTCAGATGAAATTGTGTTAACAGTTGTAATTTCGTAGACGGAATATCGTTAATTATTCTTGTACGCGTTTTATTAATTGTAGCAAAATCTGTTAACGGAAAACCCAAATGTTTACAACACAATTAAGGAAAGATTTTATGTATTACAATTTTTATGTGGTCGAGGCAGACGCCCGATTCGGACAGTTTTTGCGATTGTGTCCGACCTGACGGCATAAACCACACTTTCTTTCCAACTTGTCAATATCGTCCATTTCTGTTGTGATGCGCTTACTTTTGGGACGACCCTTCTTGTTCCTTCGCATTTGGTCATTGTGCCACACTATTTCGCCGTCGTATGCAGGCCAATAATCTGGTTTTGCTACCAAAGGAAAGTTGTTGTTGTAAACGTTGAGCAACGTTTCAGATTTGTAAATGTTTGACAGAAGTTGCAGTGCATCTTGATGGGTATGAGCACAAGCGGCAATGACATGAGAGCAAGGCATACGAAATGCTTGAAACCTGCCACAATTGCACCATTGAGAAGGGAGCATGACCCTATATTCTTGTCTTGGCAGGCCTTCATTGTGGTCGATTGTCTCTTTCACAATGAAGTTGTGGCTGTGTCGGTCAAACCGTATAACCATATGAGTGTTGGCTTTAGCACTTTCAGCCTTAATGTATTTCATGCAGCTTTCACTCCATAGTTGTCCAGATTGCAACACCGCATTCCACATTTCACCTCTTTTGGCAAATAACGCAGCCATCCTAAAATACGTAGATTTTACCAAGGCATTGATTGGGAGGTTTCGTATGCCTTTGAATACCCCATTCATTGATTCAATAAGATTCATTGTCGTATGCCCCCATCTTTGGCCATTGTCGTATGACCTAGTCCATTTTCCCATTGGAATATTGTCGATCCACCTACCGGCTTCCGGATTTGACAAACGAATCTCGTTGCGGTAATATTTGAATGTGGATTGTGTCAATGCATATCCCACATTCATAACCGCTTTCCTCAATGTTTTGTCCTTGATCTCCCTCGAGAAATTCTGGACGATATGCCTAACGCAATAGACATGCGTAGAAGGAGGGTCATGCCAACCGTTTGCAGGATTATTGTAGGCACTTTCAATGGAGGCATGTCTGTCCGAGATCAAACAGAGATCTGGTTGAGGAGCCACGTGTGTCCGCAGATTTTTCAGAAAAAAGCTCCAAGCACCACCGGTCTCCCCCTCGACAAGGGCAAAGGCAATGGGGAAAATGTTGTTGTTGCCATCTTGTGCAACTGCCATCAGTAGCGTGCCTTTGTACTTCCCATACAACCAAGTCCCATCAATTTGTATAATTGGTTTGCATGATGCAAACCCTGTGATGCATGGTTGAAATGCCCAAAACACTCGACTGAATATTCCGTTGCCATTTAGTACACTACCATCTTGGGCGTATGCTGGCACTGTTTCCAGAACGTAAACACTACTTGGAGAATACGTCTTGAGTGCATTCAGGTAGCGGGGAAGTTCTTGGTATGACTCCTCCCAGTTTCCGTACACCCTTTCAATCGCCTTAGTCTTTGATAACCATGCCTTACGGTAAGACGGAGTGTAGTTAAAAACCGTGGTGATGTGGGAGATGATTGTTTTCACCTTCAAAGATGGGTCGTTGCTGACCAGGGGTAGAATTTCTTGACAGATGAGATCGTAGTTGAGTTTTTGGTGGTCCTGTGATTGAGTGGAACTTACACAAGTGTGGGTAGTCATGGAACCTATGACCCAGCAGTCACCCCTTAATCTGTATGATGCGGTCAGCTTGAACATACTGTCAGGGTGGACACACTTGATCTTGTACCTTTCCGGGTTGACACGGTCCACCTTAAAATCAACCGAGTTGAGCATGTGGAATTTTTTAATGGCCCTGATGCATTCCTCTCTATTACGAAACTTGTCCTTCTCTTTTAAATTTTCATCCGACTGCATATACATATTGAAAAATAAGTCAGTAGAAGGTTCATCTCCGCCCATGTTGAAGTTTGTCATGTGCGGAAGTGGTGTGTAGATTTCGTTTGCAGGAATACTAGGGATGCCATCATCGTCGGAATCATCATTCACCATTTCATAAAACTCTAACTCATCATCTTCTTCTTCATCATCAACTGCATCTACCTCAACTTGTTCATTCTCCAAAGGATCAACCTCCTGTGTCACCTGAGGCTCTCGCAGCATAACGTTCAACTCAATAGAGTCGTACCCAGAATAGACATGGCTGGAAAACATATTCTGGAGATCCTCGTCATCTTGAACTTCAACCTTATAAAAAATTACTTGGTTGTTTCCAAAAAAAACTGGATTCTGATAAAATATCTGGGACACCGGGCCTCGTTCAAGTTTGGCCTGCAATCGTTTTTTGAAGTACGAGAAATTGGCTTTCCCGTTTAAGAGAAATCAGATGTTGTCTGTGTCTCTAAACAAAAACCCAGCGGTGGGACAAATGTATGTCTCACTGTTGAAATGTGCTTTGACGACAAATTGTGGTGCAGAGGCCATTGCGTAGAATTGTTTGAAGGTTTGAAGGTTGGAATGTTTGAATTTTATGAGTGATTCGAAGGTTGGAATGTTTGAAGTTTATTGATTGTATGAAGGTTTGAATGCTGTAAGGTTTGAAGGTTGGAATGTTTGAACTTTATGAGTTATTCGAAAGTTTATATGTTTGATTATTTGAAGGTTTGAAGGTTTGATTGTAAGAACGTTTGAAGGTTGGAAGATTTGACAGATTAAGTGAATCAATGTTATGATAAACGTAAGACTAAAAATTTCAATTAAGTAAGGATGCAACCCCCAAGGCTGCCAATAATGTTACATGCAGGGCATCCCAAAGGCTGTCACGTAGCCTGAGCCTAGCCTGCAACCAAGGACATCTCTTATTCGCCAATTGGGGTGGCGACACCATTCATTTTTGTACTCTTTCGCCAAGTCCAATGGCGCCTCCCTTACTGTCCAATCGTGATACATGCATGCAGATATGTAACCCCCTAGGCTGCCACCTAGCCTGCGCCTACTCTGCACCTATACTGTATGTTGTAAGTCTCCTCCTATCACCTCCAATGGGGTTACATGCATTCAGGCAAGGCATCCCAAAGGTTGTCACATAGCCTGAGCCTAGCCTGCAACAAAGGACACCTCTTATTCACCAATTGAGATGGCGACACCATTCATTTTTGTACTCTTTCTCCAAGTCCAATGACGCCTCCTTACTGTCCAATCGTGATACATGCATGCAGATATGTAACCCCCTAGGCTGCCACCTAGCCTGCGCCTACTCTACACCTATACTGTATGTTGTAAGTCTCCTCCCATCACCTCCAATGGGGTTACATGCATTCAGGCAAGGCATCCCAAAGGCTGTCACATAGCCTGAGCCTAGCCTGCAACAAAGGACACCTTTTATTCGCCAATTGGGATGGCGACACCATTCATTTTTGTACTCTTTCGCCAAGTCCAATGGCGCCTCCCTTACTGTCCAATCGTGATACATGCATGCAGATATGTAACCCCCTAGGCTGCCACCTAGCCTGCGCCTACTCTGCACCTATACTGTATGTTGTAAGTCTCCTCCCATCACCTCCAATGGGGTTACATGCATTCAGGTAAGGCATCCCAAAGGCTATCACGTAGCCTGCAACAAAGGACATCTCTTATTCGCCAATTGGGATGGCGACACCATTCATTTTTGCACTCTTTCGCCAAGTCCAATGGCGCATCCCTTACTGTCCAATCGTGATACATGCATGCAGATATGTAACCCCCTAGGCTGCCACCTAGCCTGCGCCTACTTTGCACCTATACTGTATGTTGTAAGTCTCCTCCCATCACCTCCAATGGGGTTACATGCATTCAGGCAAGGCATCCCAAAGGCTGTCACGTAGCCTGAGCCTAGCCTGCAACAAAGGACACCTCTTATTCGCCAATTGGGATGGTGACACCATTCATTTTTGTAATCTTTCGCCAAGTCCAATGGCGCCTCCGTTACTGTCCAATCGTGATACATCCTTAGGCTGCCACCTAGCCTGCAAGAGTGACACCTTTCAATTTTTATACATGCATGCATATATGTAACCCCCTAGGCTGCCACCTAGCCTGCAAGAGTGACACTTCGCATGCATGCAAGCATCAGCAACCACTATATGAAATTTTTTTGCCTATAAATACATACCATATCATACATCTCTCGCACCCACACAAGTCTTACTCTCTGCTACGAAATCTTTCATAATCTCTTACACTTTCTAAGTCTTTCATACTCTCTATCTCTTCCTAAGTCTTTCATAATCTCGAGCATTTTAAACAATGGCTCTTCTAACAACGGGCGATATTCAGAGGCACAAGGGAAAACATTGCTGCATTTGTAAGTTTCTATTTTGGTTATACATTTTTCATACTTCAGATAATGCTTTGTTCGTCTTACTTAATATTACACCTTTTACATTATGAACTCAGGACACAAAAAGATTCAGAATCCATTCTCACAACTACCTGGCTCCCGACCCATTTATCATACCATATCTGGAATACGCAGGTTTTGGACATGTCATAAAGATCTCCAATTGCACCATTGACTCGAAGTTCATTCTTGCAATGTTGGAAAGGTGGAGACCAGAGACCCATACATTTCACCTACCAATAGGTGAATGTACCATCACGCTAGAGGATGTGTATATGCTACTAGGTCTCCCTGTTGATAGTAAGGCCGTGAACGGGTCGGTTCAACAACCCAACTCTCAGTGTGAAGAACTGTTGGACAGGGATATGGTAGAAGGTGGTGGTGCGAGAGGTCAGGGAATACTACTCACTGAGCTGAAAAGTCATTATGCAAGTTTGGAATTAAACGAAAATTCCTCCGAGCAAGAGAGGGTAGTAAAAGCCAGAACTTATCTTATGATACTATTTGGTACCTTTTTATTTCCCGAAAGTACGAGAAATAGTGTAAATTTTATGTATTTACATTTACTAAGAAATTTTGAAAAAACAAGAAAATATAGTTGGGGTTCTGCAATTTTAGCCCACCTATACAGTTCCTTGTGCAAAAATGCAGTCAAGGAAAAATGTACATTTTATGGGTGCGCTTTTTTACTACAAGCCTGGGGTTGGTGGAGGATGGAGTCCTTAAACCCCGTCAACAACAACACTTTCGGTTTCCCGTACGCAACAAAGTAAGTCATCAAGTTATATCATTTATTACTATTCATCTCTTCACCAAATATATGCTAAGAATAAAATGTTTTTCATTTCCTTTAGGTACTGCGTGAGGGGTATGGATTACGGCAAGAATCCCAGATTCAATGTCGCACTATACCGCAATCTGTTGGATCACTTAGGCCTGGATGACGTACGTCATAGCTTTTAACTTTTCTTCTATTAAATTATTTATACATTACTTTTGCGTTAACCTGATTTAAATTTTATCGCAGTTCGTCTGGGGACCATATTTGGGTTTGGGCCATGATCCAAACCCGGAGGATGCAGCAACTTGGACCGCGAAGACTGCAATCATTCAGTTCAACATTATGGAGATGCACCACAGCGACCGTGTGAAGATGCAATTCGGAATGCATCAAGAGATACCAAGTGATCCAACTTGTTTGTCCCCATGGCATCTTAAAAGGGTCGACGCCCAGTTGGGTCTTAGCAACTGGAAAGACTTCGCTCCGGAATGGTGTAAGATGTGGCAGAGGCGTCACCGCTATATCTTGCAATTCCCGGTTTTCCTTAATCAAGATAATATGCGACACACAGATCAATATTTGTCTTGGTACAGGTCGGTTAGTAACCCTGAAATGCACGTGTCTCATCCAAGGTACTTGGTTGACCCACGCACACAATAGACACAACCCTCATTTCCCCAATAACAAACCCAAAACCCATCAACCTCCCACCAACCCCCAAGAAGAAACAAACCCACATACACCCAACCACAGTCCCCACCACAACACAATTACACTCAAATGCCACACAACCAACCATAATCACCACCACACTACCAATACCCCAATATGCCTCACACCCAACCACAATACCAATCACAATACCAGCACACCCGCATACCCCACACACAATTTCAGTCTTCCGTATATCCCAATATGGGTCCCTCAACATCCAGCCTTAGCCCTGATATGGGAATGTCGGAAGATTACAAACAAACCGACCCAGCCTACCATCAACCACAATATCACCAAACCACCCAACATCCTCAATACCAAACACCCCAAGATCCATTTCCTTTCTACCCACCGTACCCAGACGATCAATGCTACAGACCCACTATGGAACTCCACCCACCGCCAACACGACCAAACTTTGAGGGTATGGGTAACCGACTGTACCAAAGCAGATCTTCTAGATATGGAGATCTGACTGATTTTATGGATCTGGACCGCATTGACTTCGTTGGGCCATCGACCCTGCCGCAGCAGGAAACACGACGACACCCAGCACGAGAAAGACGAGGACGGGGATGCGGAACCGGGGGTCATTACCGGGTTCCGGGGGATCACTGATTTATCTATTTTTTTTTCTGTATTTTTTTATCAGTTTTTTTTATCTGTTATTTTAATGTAATACAGTTGGATGTAATTATTATTTTTTAAATAAAAAGTCCATTTTGTTGATCCTGTATCCAACACGCAACGCACCAGACAATAAAAATAATAATCAAATTTTGCCCTAAAATAACACCTAGGCGTCATCTCACTTGACTTAGGGCATGCCCTAAGCACATAGGCGCCAAGTGAGATGGCGCCTCCCCTTAAAAAATGGGTGCATGCGCCAATTCAGATGACTCCTCCTTTGGGGAGTCATCTGAAACATGGTTATTTGCAACAAAAAAAATTAATACATGGTTATTCAAAAAAAAAATTCTCCTTCCGAAGTCATTTTTCCTTGTTATTTAAGTTTTCATCCTATCTAATTTGCTACGGAAATATGGCAATTTCAATGTTCCAAATTAAAATAAAATAAAGAGATTATAATTTACAATATAAAAAAATAATATATTCTACAAAATACCAATTTATCCTTCTGTTTTTACATGCATCCACGTGGTTTGCTTCTACGGTCAGCATTCCTTTTTCTTTTTTTTTTTATTTCAATGTTTCAATTATCAGTTTTTTCAAATTTCAAATCTTCTACTTTGTTATTATAAAGACTGAATATTTATTAATAGTATAAGATAAATCAATTTTGGCATTTAATGTCCATTAAAAATGACATTTAATTTTCTGCATAGTATAAATTTATTTTCTAATATTATATTAATCTCTTTTCAAATCAATTGCCTATTTCTATTATCCAGCTATACATTATTTTTCTTTTGGTTTTCCTTTCAAAACTTCTTTTCTTATTATTTGTTTCTCTCTTCAGTTACTATCTTTAAAACACAAGCAACTTCTATCTTCATACAACCTTTTTTACAGGTTTTTTATTATTTTCATTTCAGGTTCGTTCCAGTTTTCGACTTTAGTAAGATACCAACTTCTTTTATTATTTCAGGTTGTATATCTATCTGTAAGAACACACAAATGAGTAATAAAACAAATCCATAATATATGTTATTTTAGATCAGATATTGTGGTTTATAGTTTTAGATCTGATATGTTATTTTTATTTATGTTATTTTTTCATTATGAACTTTCTTAAGAAATATTTTCTTTAATCTAGTTGAGTTTCTCCATCTTCATTTTCTTCAATGTTTTGTATTTTTCTTTTTTGTGTTTGGTTTGATTATCTCCATTCTCTTTCTATGTTTTGATTTTAAACCCCTTTTCTATCTGATTTTTTTCTTTTATTTATTTTTAAAAATTAGATTAAAGATTATCATTAATAGATTGATAGTTAAGGAATGATTCGAAGCAAATGAAAAAGATCATAAACCATTATTGTTTAAGGTATTATTGAATCTTCATGTTCGTCGTCAACTTACTAAAACTATTGAGTCTAAGAAGAGATGAAGTGTTTTTGTATTTACTTGCAGAATATAAATTATCAGAAATAGAGAAATTATCATAAATAAAATTATAATGTGTGTTTAGACAATGTGGTTGTGATTTAAGTTTGTTTATTTTTATTACAAAATTTTGTCAATTGGTTGATCTTAGTTACATTTTGCTTTAATAAGTTGCACAAATATCAAAATGTACTTCTGATTTATGGAGCATTTGAAATAATATAAAGGAGTATAATAAGCTTATGCTTTTTGCCACTACTCCCTTTCAAATCAAAATTATTATCAATAATGTTAAAATTTAGAATTTTTTTTAAAATAATTACTTTTTTTAATTTTTTTTTCAAGTAACTATTTTTTCAAAAATTTTATTAAAATGACCACTTTTCAAACAAAAAAAAATCACCACAAAGAAGCAACCACTCTGTGTGACACATGCATTTATTTTTAAGAGGATGCGTCACACTGCATGACTTGTCCTCCTTTGTAAAGCCATGCAGTGTGGCGCATGCATGTGTTTTTAGAGATAAGGTGCCACCTTTCTTGGCTTGACAATGTTTAAAAACACATGTATGCGCCACACTGTATGGCTTTACAGAGGAGGACAAGCCATGCAGTGTGGCGTCTCCTCTTAAAAATAAATACATGCGTCACACAGAGTGACTACTCATCTGTGTGGCGAAATTTTTTTATTTGAAAAATAGTCATTTTGATAAAAAATTTGAAAAAATAATTATTTTGAAAAGAAAAAAAATTTTAAAAAATCTAAGATTTATATCATACTTCTTCAAAATGGTCTGGTAAGAATATTTTCTTTTAAAGACAAGACTATATATTTTTAAAAGCAAAACTATGTGAGAGATTTTTTTTTATATATTATAAAAATGTGTATATGGTTTACATAGTTCCAATTTCTCTATTGATAAACATTTTCATTTTGATTTCTTTATAATTTTTTTATTAAGATTTCTTTATCATTTTATTTTAATACAAATGTATTGATTCAAATATTTTTATAAACGGAAAAAATATATTACTGATATAATATTTTTATAAACGAAAAAATTATATTATTGATGTAAATATTTTTATAAACAAAAAAAGATATACTGTTGAGACAAATTTTTTTATAAACATGAAAAAATGTAATATTGATACAAATATTTTATAAATAATAAAATTTTATATAGGAAAATAATTTACTATTTTAAAAAAATCAAAAATAATTTTAAAAGTGTTTAATACATTTTATAAACTTATTACATTGTCAATTTTTTTTTCCCTCTTTGTTAAGGCTTCTTTATGACAAAGTGGAAAATAGGTAAAATAGTTCTCTTTTGAAAAGAAAAGATAAATGATTAGACTTTAGATTAAAAAATTATACATAAAAGATAAATGATTATATTATAAAAATCTCTTCAACTTCTTTCTCTCTTTCAAAATAAGAGTCTTTATAATAAAAAAATTAGTTCTAAAATAAATATCGTTTTTATGATTGAATGACTTATACACTAGTTTATGAGTTATATTTTTTGACATTAAGGTATCTATTACATATTTTAAAGTTTTATATTAGAATTTTTTTTTTTGCAATAATCAGGTATTAAAAATTTTTTTCCGCAAATAATCACGTTTCGGAAAAAATTACGCAAATAATCATGTTTCAGATGACTCTCCAAAGGAGGAGCCATCTCACTTGGCGCCTCCTCTCTCTTTTAGCCAAGTGAGATGGCACATGCTCTTTAAAAGTGAGAGGAGGCGCCATCTCACTTAGCTCCTAGGGCAAAATATTGTTTTTATAAATAATTCGTCCGTTTCTCCGCCATTTCTCACATTTTTTTGCATTGTTTTCTTAATTTTTACTCTGTTATTTGCGTCATGACATCGCCCATGATTTTTACCAGAGATGGTTACGTTATCTTCTCCGCCACGAAACCTGCGATGAAAATGAAACTCTGGCACATTCACTCCATGGAGCGTCTGAAGCGGGAGTTGATGCGATGGCTAGATGGAGACATTGTGGAGGGGGGAAAATTCGAAGGATCCAGCGAAGACGAACAACAACCTCACATGCGATTGGAAGATCTAATGTATGGTTGGAGGAAGTCAAAACAGACAGCGACGTAATGTTGATGATGCATGTGTCAAATAAAATTGTTTTAGCAGTTGTAATTTCGTAGACGGAATATCGTGTTTTTTTCTTGTATGTGCAATATTTATTGTAGCAAATACTGTTAACGAAAAACCCTAATGTTTACAACATAATTAAGGAAAGATTTTATGTATTACAATTTTTATGTGGTCGAGGCAGACGCCCGATTCGGACAATTTTTGCGATTGTGTCCGACTGTTTCCAGTGATTTCTGGTAAACAACCGCTAGTCTTCCAAACTATCGAATAATCTTTCTTACTGTTATTCAATCCCTCTGGTAACTCACAGGATCGACTAGATTGATCCTAGGACTCCTTGGATATTAAGGTTACTCTCACAATCGAACATATATTCATGGTTAATATTGTATAAGTGTTTGGCTTGTTTCGATCTCTCTCTCTAAGAGTCTAAAGATGTAATCAAAATGTGTATGAAAACTAAGTTATACGAATAAATGCTAATTGTAATGCTAATTGTAAAGACATATAAAACTGCATGAAAATGAAGTAAATGGTTTCGACTTACAAAACGGTTGACATAAAGGGTTTCTGGAACGTAGAAGTTTGAAATGTGAAGAAAGCGTTTAATGCAAGAAATCTGTAAATGATTTTAAGTAAAAGTATGCGTTCGAAAGACAAGACTTGAAGGTAAAGGTATGGAAAATGTGACAGTTTTCTGAAATAAAGTGCTCGAAATATAAAGAAAACAATAAAACGTAAAACTTTGAGGAAGAGACTTCGAAGTGAAAAGACTGTAAATAAGAAAACTTGTAAATGTTGTTTGACAAAAAGAATAAAGGAAAGTACTGGAAATGGTAAAAGGTTTTCATTAAATCAGAAATACATGGTGCTATCATACATACATTTCTCTTGCATTCGTTTCCCTTGCCATGTGGTAGTTTGAATGTTATTGAGTATTTTGTATAATAGATATGACACACCGAAATCCTAATACTAAGACTTCTATTTATACTAATTCGACCTTAACGGTCTCGCTATAGGATTATGCCACGTTTCGAACATGCAAGACAATGCTTCTTTCATCTTTCCACGTGTCCCCAAATGCTCCAACACATAACTTTCAAACTTTGAAAGTCCCGCTTCCATTTGAATTTTAAATGCTTTGGTGTTTCTCCGTTTCGAGCGCTCTTCCCAAACACAGTCTCGCTGTTGTTTCGAGACTCCTTTAGATACGTTCCCATAATTACCGCTCGAAACTCCAAGCTTTGACACACTTATTCGAAACACTGCTTCTGCTACTTCGAAATATGACGTCTTAATTCCATTTCGATCAAAACGTTTAACTTATTTGCCTTCTAAATAACATTATCAAAATCTTCAGCCAACAAATTGCCCCTTTAAAATATGTATTTCGATTCCTCTGAGAAATACCTATTTTAAACATCTACACAAGATTTTGATAGGACTTTCGAATCATCGTAACATTTAATGCATTTGACTCTAGTCACATCAATCATAACACCTTTTGGATTCCTTAACCGCCCGGCGTCACTTCACAGCGTGGTGCAGTTATAAGTAATGATTATCTTTTTAATCACGCCTGTTACCTATGTTAATCTTCACGCCACCTCTTCATCACACCAACCCATGATCTCCACGTATCACACCTCTATTCGGTGGATGCTTAAACTTCCCCATTATAAAACATCAACTTAATCTTCTTCTTTCCTTTTCACACTCTAAATCTTTCACACTCTTAATTTTTACCCTCCTTCTCTCATAAAACAATCTAAGCTTTCAAACATCTTTCAAAATGTCTTCTTCTACTTCATCCCAACTCAAGAAAGTCTCCAAGAAGAAAGGAAAAACTACAGGAGCTACCATGGAAAGTAAAATCATCACCATCCAAGGCCAATCTGCTCTTGCCCCTCAGATGATTTCCAAAGAAAAAGAAATGTTGTATGCGTCACAGGTACTCATTCCTACCCATGTTGCTGGTAAGAGGTTAGCTTTAAATGGCCCTCTTACGGTTTTTGAAATATTAAAGGACACCAGGACAATTTTTCCCGTCTGTTATAGCTTCAAACCCTTATTCAACAAAATGGATGCCCCTAGGGCAGTAGAATCTCCTAGTTCAAATACCGTAGAAACCCCAACTGTTCCTCCCAAGGACCCCTTTGTTTTGGATTATGTAAAAAGTAATTTTAAGCCATTTCGATCTTGCCCTACTTCTGATATTGCTTATCAAAATTGGTTCACGAAAGTAGAAGCCAAGAAATCCCAGCAATGGGAAGAATTAGGCATTTATAACCTGATTAAGTTATCGAAACCTGGTTTCACCTACAGCCACCCTCTGCTATTCGCGTCCCTTTATTTCTGGGACAGTACCTACAACACTTTCCATCTCCCAGGTGGAATGATCACCCCAACCTTCTTCGATATAGCGGCCATTACTGGGCTGTCGCCAGTGGGAGAAACTTATGTTCCTGACAATGAAGAGCACTCAAGCATAATTGACTTTGAAGTCAAGTTAGCCAGTTTTTCCAAATTTATCAGTCATTATCATGCTGAAGGGGACAATGTGTCTGACGTAGAGCACATTGCTTTTTTAACCCTGTGGTTGTCAAGATACGTTTTCTGCAGTAGATCCCTGCAGGTAGCTAGTAGGTTCATTCCTCTAGCTAGGGATTTACATGAAAATCGAAAAGTGTGCCTAAGTGAATTACTCTTAGTTGACCTCTATGAAAGCCTGAGGTCAGCTGTTTCGAGCCTCAAATCCCACACCTCCAAAAACATTTTATTGGCTGGCCCATTTTGGTTACTCCAACTATGGCTAAATGCCATGTTCGAACCTTCCTTATCAACCGCCAATACCATTGATGAGCAAGATTCTGAGATAAGTGATAGGATAGTCGAAGGCACTAGGCTTTGAAGACTAACTCCTAATGATGACAAAGATGACTTTAAAGTTCAATTCTCGAAGTACATCATGATATTCTCCAAAAGGCACAAGTTCGAAGAGAGCATGGCGCCTTTTGCTTCGAGGGCTCATGGACCTTCTTGGTTCACCATGGCTCTTTCAGAAGCCATCAAGAGCAAGGAGATTCAGGATGTATGGAGAGCTTTCTTGCTGCCTAGACTCATCTCTTCAAGGATAACCCCAGCCAAGAACCAAATTCTTCTCTTTGCCTACCAACCAAACTTCGTTTCGAGGCAGTTTGGCTTATGCCAACTGATTCCTGAACCTTTGTTCCAAACTGAGAGGGCCATCACTTCTGGATGAACTTTCAAGGCAAGGGAAGCCAAAATCCAGCAAGAACAATATCAAGGCTTTGCCCAATTTGAGCTGATAGCCTTCGAACCTACCCATCTCGCGGCTAAAGGATTTCTGGAGTGGTGGATTAAGTTTTATCAAACTTATATGTTCGATACACTTACAATTCGACAGAAACTAATTGATGCCTTCGATGTGCAGGTACCAGCAAAGAAATGTATGTTTACTCATGCCAAAGAGATTAAAGCTTTTCAAAATTATTTTGAAACTACTTACGACTCCACGCGCTTGGACTCCACTGTGCATCAAGCAGCTGAGACCTTGAAGGAAAAATTTAAACAAAAAGTTTCTAAGCTAAAACTTCCTTCAGGGCTGTCACCTGAGGATAGGTATAGGTTGGCATTCGAAATGCATCCACCTAAATTTCCCAGATTACCTACCTCAGACCTGGCTCTGGCTTGGTTTCCCCCATATCCATGGTGGTTTACTTGCAAAGAGATGTTCAAATATCTTCAAAGGAAACCAAAGCCATCTGAGACTGTGACATGGGCTCGATACTGGCTTCATGATTTCCCAGGACACCTTCGATACGACCTTTCTGCCATGTCAATTAAATCTGATCAAGGCACAGGTGCGAATGCTTGGGAAAATCCCAAATGTCTTTTATTTTCCATATCTTTAACCTTTGCTTTAATTGTTTCGATTTTCAGCTATCAGGATAAAGACAGTTGTCTCGAAGTCGAAGGAAGGGAGTGCCTCTCAAGCCTCCATCGAAACTACTGACAAAGCTACTCCACCCGAAACAACTACTACTGCTGCAACTACAACAACAACAATAACGCCAACAACAACAAGTGCTCCAATTCCAACGGTAATCACTTAGCCTTGATGTTTCGAATTCACTCAAGCTTTATGGTTTATATCTAACTTTTCGTTAAAATTCTTTCAGACCAACAAGCTTCCTCCTACTACTCCCAAGAAGCGGAAATCAAGCACCACTGGGGAAGACCCCAAGGCTGGAGGAAACTCAAATACTGCTTCGAAGAAGAAGCTAAAGAAAGATACTCCTAAAAGCACTGTTCCGACTAGTGTCTCTGGACTCGATTCCAGGGATGCTGCTCCCTTACCCAAATCCAAAAATCCACCTTCGACCTCCAACCCAACGTTGGAACGTATAGCTAGTAACCTCTCCTTTGAGGGTCCACAGGTAAATTGAACCTCTAAAAATTGTTTCTAATACTAACTTCTTATTACCTTGGTGAATGTTTTTCTTTAACATTCTGCTGTTCCTTGCAGAACATCTTGAATCCAACTTCCACCATTTCGACCTCACCATCCAGGGCTGCTGCTCCGCTCAACTCCTCTCCTCAAGGAGATTCCAGCAACTTAGTCCAAAATAAAGGTTCCTCCAATATGGCGGTTCTGGCTGGAACTTCTGAACAGCAGGATGATCAAGGTACCTCCATTCCTCTGAAAGAGGTGAACGAAACAATACTTCAAACGTCTGCAGAGGATTCGCAAAGGGCTTCTCTTCAAAAGTCCCCTCTTGAAACTCTTCAAGAGGACCCAAAGGACACTCAAACTGAAGAAGAGAAAGCTGATTCTGGGCAAAGAGCCGAAGAATCTGCAGACGAAGAATCTGAGGAGGAAAATGTCAATGACGGTTCGACTGCTGGGACGGAGTCTAACGCAAATAGCAGCGAAAGGGATGGTATCGAAGTGGTAGATTTGGACGAGGATGAAGAAGACCAAGAGCACGAAGCAAATGAAGGGGATGGTAATAACGAACCCCTAGAGGTTGAAACAAACGTGGTTCCCCTACGCGTGGAACTCCCCCAATCCTCCCTGTCTCGAATGACTGACGAGGAACTGGCACTTCTGAGACGAAATGACCCTATTGGGTACATGAAGGCAAAGTTGGCTCAGAGGGACGTCCCACTCGCTAGGGCTGGCACAAGTTCAACCAGCTATCCTCTTCCCACAGATGAAAGAGTTGTTCTTCTCAACAAAATTAGGAGAACTATTCTCAATGTGGATATATTCGAAGTGCTTAAGCAAGATAGTACTGCTTGCTATACTATGAAGGAGCTGCTCACAAAGGTCAATCTTTCCACCTTCTCCTTGCCAGTTAGTACTCTCTTGTTCGATCTTCAGAATTTGCTGGACAACGTAACTGGCTACCTTCTCCAAGACGAATCTGCTGCCAAGAAGGTTCAAGAGAAACGCATTGCCATGGATGCCGCTTATGAACAAGCTTCGAAACTCTCTCAAGAAGCTGAGGATCAAGCTATGCATCTGAAGCAGGCGAAAACTGATTATGAGGCTCGAGCTGAGTCCATTCTTATTTGGGAAAGGCAGATTCTGGAACTTCAGCAGAAAGTTAAGGAGGCTAAGGAACAACAACTAGCCTTCGAAACCAATCCTGCAGGTAACCAATTCGAAGAGCTTCTCAACCAGGGGCTTGCAGAAATGGAGACTGCAGAACAACTTAAAGGGGAAGTGGCAACCTTGGAAGGAGCCAGGCGGTTCGCTCAGCAGAAACTTGAAACATTTCTAAGCACCTTTAATCGATTGAAAAATAATGCTTATTTCTAGATTTTGATGTTTATCTGACTATAACTTTGGTTTCTTACATGTAATATTCGAACAACGCCATTTTGGCAGTCTATCTTGCCATCTTGGCTTTTTATAATATTTTGTTTACGTTGTTACTATTCGAATCTCCCGCAGGCTTGGCTTATATTTCTTTAAATATTTCCCATTAACCTTTAGGACACGTTTATCATCCAAGAGTTCTTCGACTTCGTATGCATTGTTTGAGAACACTTTTAATATTCGAAAAGGTCCTTCCCAATGAGGTGACCATTTACCTAACGCTTTGTTCTTCTTATCCATAGGCAATATGACTCTCAAAACCAAGTCATTAATAATGAATACTTTTTTCTTCACCCTTTTATTGTATGTTCTGGCCACTCTTTCTTTTTGCCTCATCAAAATTTCCAATGCATGTAATCTAATTTCGTCCAACTCAACTAATTCATTCATCATCATTTCCCAGTATAATGCAGTTGGGATTTCGTTTTGTCTCTGAATTCGAACTGATTGCAGATGAATTTCTACTGGTAACACTGCATCATGACCAAATGTCAGTTGGAAAGGCATAGTGTTAGTAGCTTCCTTAGGAGATGTTCTACAAGCCCATAACACTTGGTCCAGAGTTTTGTGCCAGTTTCTTGGCTTCTTGCCAATATGCTTCTTGATTAATCCTATTATTACTTTATTTGCTGCTTCGACTTGTCCGTTTGCTTGAGCATAATATGGTGTTGATGTTAGCAATCTAAACCCCATTTCTTGGGCAAATCCTTGCATCTTTCTACCAGTAAATACAGAGCCTTGGTCTGTAGTTATGCTTTCTGGCAATCCAAACCTATAGATAATGTGCTTCTGTATAAATTCAATAATTTCCTCTTGATCAGCAACTATCAGAGGTATAGCTTCGATCCATTTGGTAAAATAGTCTACTCCCACCAAGATGTATTTCTGTCCTTTAGACGAAGCAGGATTTATTTCTCCTATCAAATCCAATGCCCATCCTCTAAATGGCCATGGTTTGATGATCGAATGCAACTCACTTGCAGGGGCATGTTGAATTCCTGCATGCTTCTGACATTCCTCACATCCTTTAGCAAAGTCTATGCAATCTTTGAGCATGCTAAGCCAATACAAACCGTATCGAAATAGCAACCATTTCATTTTATGGCCTGCTTGGTGTGCCCCACATGCCCCATTATGGACTTCAGACAATGCTAAATATGCCTCACTCTCTCCTAGGCATTTCAATAATACACCCTCTTGGGTCTTTTTGAACAATTCGTTCCCCATGAGGAGATATGACAATGCTCTATATTTTGTTTTTCTATCCACCTTTAGAGTTGGGTCTGCTAAATAACTCTTCAATGGACTTCGCCAATCTGCATCTGACAAAGTATTTATGGCTAGTATTTCGAATCCCTGTTTCTCAGCATATCCCAATCTCATACTTTCCAGATCCGATGGTGTGAATCTAGTAGCCATAACTCTTCCCCTTAATTCGACCAAATCCTTAAAGTTCTTGGTAGACACTTTATAACCTGAAACCAACTGCGCTAAGTCATTTGCTTCTTGGTTCTCTACTCTTGGTATGTGTTGAATATCCATGTATTCAAATTTCCTTAATAGCCTATTGACTATGACGAAGTATACCATTAAATTTTCCTTTATGCACTTGTATTCCTTTGTGATTTGTTTGACCACTAATTCAGAGTCTCCTTTAATTTCGACTCTGGTTGCCCCCAATTCCAACAAAGCTTCAAGTCCAACAATGAGCGCTTCATATTCAGCTTCGTTGTTCGAACAACGAGGACCATCTAATTTATACTTGAATTTTGTTGGAATTCCTTCAGGAGAAATTAGAAGGACTCCAACACCACTTCCATTCCTGTGGGTTGAACCATCAAAGTACAATTTCCATGGTTGCATTTCGACGTAACTCATGCTCGTCTGCTCAACCAACGAATGGTCCACAATGAAATCAGAAATCACTTGACCTTTCATAGCTTTTAAAGGCATGAAAGTCAATGAATATTCTGTTAAGGCTAAAGCCCACTTGCCAACTCTGCTATGCATTATTGGTTTTGAAAGCATATGTTTAATGACATTGAAATGAGATGAAACATAAACATCAACAGGTTTTATATAATACTTGAGTTTCATACAAGAGAAATACAAACAGAGACATAGCTTTTCTAAAATGCTATATCTGGTCTCTGCATCATTTAGCACTCTACTTAAATATTATATGGCTCTTTCGACGCCATTGCTATCCTCTTGTGTTAGCATACTACCTATACTAACTTCAGAGGCAGATATGTACAATCTCATGGGATTCCCCCATGATGGTGGAGACAAAATAGGAGGCTGAGAAAGATATTCTTTTATTCTGTCAAACGCCTCCTGGTGAGCTTCGTTCCATTCGAAGGCTTGACCTTGCTTCAGACGAAGTAACGGAGAGAAAGCTTGGGTTCTTCCACTCAGGTTCGAGACGAATCTTCTGAGGAAGTTAATTTTCCCTAGCAGAGATTGCAATTCCCTTTTTGACGCAGGTGCTTTCGTCTCCATTATGGATTTGGTTTTGTTCTGGTTGATTTCGATTCCTTTCTTGTGGACCACAAAACCAAGAAAATCTCCAGCCTGCACAAAAAATGCACATTTAAGGGGATTCATCTTTAAGCCATGCTTTCTCATTCGCTCGAATGATTGGCTTAAATGATGCAAATGTGCTTCTGCAGATATAGATTTGATGACTATATCGTCAATATATACCTGCATGAAGGTTTCGATGAAATCATGAAAAATTGAATTCATCGCCCTTTGATAAGTTGCCCCAGCATTCTTTAAACCAAAAGGCATTACCACCCATTCGTAGGTGCCTAAGGCTCCTGGGAAACGAAATGCTGTTTTTGCAACATCTTCTTCAGCAATGAAAATCTGGTTATACCCAGAGTATCCATCTAACATACTCAAGTATTCGAACCCTGCAGCAGAATCTACTAGCATTTCTGCCACGGGCATGGAATATTCATCCTTAGGGGTTGCAGTGTTTAAATCCCTAAAATCTATGCAAATTCTTAAAGAACCATTTTTCTTAATAACGGGTACTATGTTTGCTAACCATTCGACGTACCTTGTTGTTCTGATGAATTTGCAGCGCAGCAACCTTTCGATCTCAGCTTTAATTTTTGTGAGAACCGCTGGTGCGAATCTTCTGGGAGTTTGTTTGATGGGCCTCTTTCCATCTTTGATTGGCAGTCTGTGTTCGACCAATTCCCTCTTTAAACCAGGCATCTCATCATAATCCCATGCGAAGCAATCTTTGTTTTCCTTAAGGACTTCGATCACTTTCTTCTTGAGGCGTGGGCTAAGTTTAGCACTTATGTAGGTTACTCTTTTCGTTTTTTCATCCCCTAAGTTGACTTCTTCGAGCGGATCCTGTGCCAACATTTTGGCACCTGAGTTTATGGGGTCCCTTTCGAAGCCTAAGGGTTCTTTATCATAGATGGCATCCAACCTTTGATCCATCTCAGATTCTTTGAAGGGTGAGCATTTCGAACCCTCCCCACTAACTTCGTTCGTCTTTATAGTTGATTTATTTATTTCAGCCTCTAAGGCCGCTCTTGATTCGTTCTCAGCCATATAGGCCAAAATCCTTTTGAAAAAGGTAGACTCAGTCATGGCTAAGGTTGTCGAAGTCCCAGCCTGCTGGCCGTTTTTGTATAGTGCTTTCGACTTCCTCTTCTTCACTGATTATTGTTCTATCCCAGTAAAGGCTGTCATGACGAAGTGTCATGTAGTAGTGGGCGTTTCTAGTTTCATTAATCTCATCATTTGGAACACATGGAGCAATCTTTGCCAGATTTTTATCATAATCCCTTTTGTCAACTAAATTGACAGTTGACATAAAGTAACTCTGGTCTGCTTCGATGTTTTCCACGATTCCATCATCTCTCCATAGAACTAGTCGCTGATGCATTGACGAAGGAACTGCCCCCACGCCATGGATCCACTCTCTTCCCAGCAGCAGGTTATAGTTGGCCTTGGCTTCGATCACCATAAACATGGTGGGCCTACAGCTTGAGCCTATTGTCAATTCCAACTGGACCACCCCCAGTGTTTTGCCCACTTTTCCCTCATAATTGGACAGAACCATATTATGGGGTTTGATATCTCCTTCGCGGATCTCTAATCTTTTTAGCATGAAATGGGGTATCAAATTGACTGCAGCACCCCCATCCACTAGAACTTTGTTCACACCATGGATACCAACTTTCGCCCGAATGAAAAGTGGTTTGAGACGGTTCTTCATTGCAGGTTCTGGACGTTCGAAGAACGCATTTTGTTCCTCAACAGCCCCGTTGTCCATCACGTAGTAGCACACGGGCCTATGTTTCATCAAATTTGTGGTGTCTTCCTCCTCATATTCGTTGATTTCGGTTTCCTGCCCGAATTCGTAGGGAAGCACAGACACCACGTTACAGTTCAAGTTGAATGAAGACTCCCCCTCCGATTCGAAGTTATCTGTTATCATATCTTCGTCCTCTTCCGGGCCTGGAGTGTATTCCTTTGGTTCATCGCGTTGTTCTTCAGAGAAGAGCCTCCTATTGACTGGAGGTTTATCTTCAGTTTTATTTTTTGGTTTGTTGGTGCTAGATTCACCTTGTATTTTCGTTGAAGTATCCCCTTTGTTTGCCACAGCTTCTCTCTCAGCCTTTCGAATCCTTTGCTGTCTGCGCCACTGGGATCTTGACATGGGGTTCCTTCCTTTGTAATTCTCTAATCTCACTTCCTCCCTTTTTGCCGTGTTGAATTGGCTCCTGTATGTCACAGCATGGCGTGCATTTCGTTCAGCGTTTTTCCATCTATCTTTGCCTTTGTCATTTCTGACTTGTAACCATCTATCGGTTGGCACTTCAGCAGGGAGTTTGAAAGTTACTCTTCGAGCAGCCTTGGGGTGAGGGCTATCAGGCCTTCGCTGTTTGTGTCTGCTGTCGAAACGTGGGCCCATCTGGGCAGTTTCTTGATGGTTCCAGCAAGGGGCGAAGGGAATCGTTTCGAAGGCCCTGGCCATGCTTTGGTCATACACAGCAGAACACCTTGGGCAAATCAAGCACTTGGTTGCCCCTTTGTAGCAGCGAAACACAAACTCCAGCAAACTTTCCCCAGCCTTGGGATAACACCTAAAAGGCTGGTTATCCTGGCGCCAATTGTTGCCAGTTCGAGCCCTCTGTACCCTTTCGAAATTCGCAGCAATTCTTTGATTGCAGAGGATGCTGCACCTGGGGCATAATATCATGCCCGAATCTCCTTTGTGGCATGTCATGAGATAATTTTTGAGACTAGCATCTCCAGTGTGATTATCCCCCATTTTGTACTTTTCTTTTTCTAAGTATTTTTCCACTTCCTCCATCTCAGAGCGAGGTCTTTCCATGTCCACCATATTTATTTCCACATCCCCCTCTTTAGCTTCATCATCACCCCATCCTGTGGGCTTTATATCCTCAATCTGAACCTTCGAACTCTCTGGGGCAGAATATTTGACCAAATAGTCAAATTTCCCACTGGGTTCCCCCAGAGTGTCCCATATTTCCTTCTGAGGGGAAATTGGCTGCGTAATTTGGACTTTCTCCAATTCCAGCCTCAAGCTTTCAGTGCCTTGTGTTAATCCTTAGTTTTGATTCCCCTGGCCTTCAGTAGCCTGGGTTTCTCCTGCAACAGCTATAGGTGCAGCAATCGAAGTCTCTGGCGTATTCTGGATGTCTTCAGTGACCTCCTCGCTGACTTCGACCATCACCCAGTTTTCAAATCCAGTACCTTTCTCTTCTGTTAGGGCGTCGCTTCGATCAGTTTCCACCATGTTGACCTCTCCAATGCATGCAGGCTCGGAGTAGTTGGTGTCTGCGACGTCCAAGGGATCTTCGTCCACTTTCATCTTCGCCTTATCAGCAAACTTTAGTCTGCCATCTTTGATCGCGTTTTGAATCAAGTCCCTGAAAAGAAAACATTGTGAGGTCTTGTGGCCTAGGAAACTATGATATTTGCAAAATCCCCTCTTCTTTCTCTGATCCAAAGGAGGTATTTTGACATTTGATGGCACAATTAGTTGGCCATCTTTGACAAGTAAGTCAAAAATTTCGTCACATTTAGTGACGTCGAAGGTATAAACCTTCTTTGGAAATTTGTCACTTTTCTCATTTTCAACAATATCTTTCCCTTTTGTGGGAACTAACATTTTGCAGGAGTAAGGCGGGGCCTGTTTTAATTCAGCGAGGTCGATTTCGACCTCTTCGAATTCGAATTCAGGGTATTCTTCTTCTTCCTCAGTCCCAACGTAGGAAATCCTTTCTTTCTTGCTATTCTTAAAGACTCTGGCTTTTTCGGCCTTTAGTCTTTCGACCTGTCGAACCCTATCGGCTAACTGAGCCATATCCCTCAAATACTGAGTGTCTAGTTTCTTTCGAATAGAATAATCCAAGCCACCGGCGGCCATTTCGACTAACTCATGTTCAGGCACTACTGTGTAACATCTGGATTTCAAAAGCCTAAATCTATTCAAATAATCATCTATGGGTTCGGTGAACTTTCTCTTAACACTGGCCAGTTCCTTCAAACTTATTTTCGATTGTCCCATGTAAAATTGTTCATGGAATAATCTCTCTAAGAGAGCCCAAGTGTCAATGGACCCAGGGGGCAAAGTGGTAAACCATGTGAAGGCGTTTTTTGTCAAGGAACTTGGGAAGTATTTGATCCTGAGATCTTCATTATTGGCTATATCTCCCGCTTCGGTCAGATATCTCGCTATGTGTTCGACTGTTGACTCATTAGTATCCCCAGCGAACTTTGTAAATTTAGGGACTTTATATCCCCTTGGTAAATCAGTATGCATTATGCAATCCAATATAGGAGAAGCGTAATTTGGCCTCCTCATTCCTGTGTTGAGTCCATTCTGGGCCATGACCCTCTCTATCATGGTGGTTAGGTTGTTTTCTGCCAAGATATTATCGTTTCGAATCCTATGAACGACGGCATCGGCATCTTGATTTCGACCAACCAAAACAACTCCCCTAGGTTGTTCTTCTCGAAATTCTGGGGCTTCTGGCCTTTCGACCCTTGCCCCTGGTTCCATAACTTCCCTTTGTGGACCCGGGATTATTGGGGCTTCTAACCTTGGTGCCCTGGCCCCTAAGTTAACTTCTTCTCTGGGTGGTCTATAAATTGGGTCGTTAGCAATTTGTTCTATAACAGGCATGTTTGTTCGAAATCCCGCCTGGTTCTGCCTACGCCTTTCTGGAGGAGCAAAGAAATCTGCTATTCGACTCATATTGTCAGCGTTTTCCCTGTTCGTCACAGTCACATTCTGCACTATTGGGGCAAATATCTCCTGCATGGTTTGCGCTAACACCCCTATCATATTATGGTTACTGTCATCCATCAAATGCCTAAAAGCCAACTGGTTATCTGTGGTTAGGATAGGCAATGTGCTATAACCCACCGACCCTTGGTTATTTGTCATAAACTGATTCGCCCCAGACCCAGACCCTAGTTGTGGAGATAAATTCGATGTGGAATTGTGTAAACCTGCCATAAAAGATGTTGGCATTCCATAAGAGGAATTTCTGATTCTATTCCCATCGAAACCGGGTGGTCTAGTTAATGGGGTGGCGAAATGGGATTGTGTCCCTGATGGTGGAACGAATCCCCCAGGGTAGCCCATAGTTCCAGTATTTCCTAAGATCGAACTATTAGTTGATATGCCACTTACTCCATTGGTGGCTATGTTACTGGTCGAAGATGCAACAGACTGTGCATTCGAAGGGATTACATTAGATGTTCCGCTCGAAGTGGACGCGTTAGTGCCTGTTGCATGTGGGCCACTTTGGTCCCCTTGTTGATTGTCTGAATTAGACATTTTGTCCAAACATTTTCTTCTGGATAAAGGTTGGTCGCTGTTGGTTATCTTACCACTTCTTAGGTTCATAAAATAGCAAACTTCTCAAGTTCCAACGTTTTTGTAATGGTTACGTCTCAACAATCCTTAATTCTGATATCCAATTATTGGTCCCACCGGGTGTGCCAATTTGTTTCCAGTGATTTCTGGTAAACAACCGCTAGTCTTCCAAACTATCGAATAATCTTTCTTACTGTTATTCAATCCCTCTGGTAACTCACAGGATCGACTAGATTGATCCTAGGACTCCTTGGATATTAAGGTTACTCTCACAATCGAACAGATATTCATGGTTAATATTGTATAAGTGTTTGGCTTGTTTTGATCTCTCTCTCTAAGAGTCTAAAGATGTAATCAAAATGTGTATGAAAACTAAGTTATACGAATAAATGCTAATTGTAATGCTAATTGTAAAGACATATAAAACTGCATGAAAATGAAGTAAATGGTTTCGACTTACAAAACGGTTGACATAAAGGGTTTCTGGAACGTAGAAGTTTGAAATGTGAAGAAAGCGTTTAATGCAAGAAATCTGTAAATGATTTTAAGTAAAAGTATGCGTTCGAAAGACAAGACTTGAAGGTAAAGGTATGGAAAATGTGACAGTTTTCTGAAATAAAGTGCTCGAAATATAAAGAAAACAATAAAACGTAAAACTTTGAGGAAGAGACTTCGAAGTGAAAAGACTGTAAATAAGAAAACTTGTAAATGTTGTTTGACAAAAAGAATAAAGGAAAGTACTGGAAATGGTAAAAGGTTTTCATTAAATCAGAAATACATGGTGCTATCATACATACATTTCTCTTGCATTTGTTTCCCTTGCCATGTGGTAGTTTGAATGTTATTGAGTATTTTGTATAATAAATATGACACACCGAAATCCTAATACTAAGACTTCTATTTATACTAATTCGACCTTAACGGTCTCGCTATAGGATTATGCCACGTTTCGAACATGCAAGACAATGCTTCTTTCATCTTTCCACGTGTCCCCAAATGCTCCAACACATAACTTTCAAACTTTGAAAGTCCCGCTTCCATTTGAATTTTAAATGCTTTGGTGTTTCTCCGTTTCGAGCGCTCTTCCCAAACACAGCCTCGCTGTTGTTTCGAGACTCCTTTAGATACGTTCCCATAATTACCGCTCGAAACTCCAAGCTTTGACACACTTATTTGAAACACTGCTTCTGCTACTTCGAAATATGACGTCTTAATTCCATTTCGATCAAAACGTTTAACTTATTTGCCTTCTAAATAACATTATCAAAATCTTCAGCCAACACCGACCTGACGGCATAAACCACACTTTCTTTCCAGCTTGTCAAGGTCGTTCATTTCGGTTGTGACGACACCCAGCACGGGAAAGGCGAGGACGAGGATGCGAAATCGGGGGTCATTACCGGGTTCCGGGAGACCACTGATTAATCTGTTTTTTTTTTAATATGTGTTTTTTATGTAATTCTTATGGGTGTAATCATCTTTTGTAAATAAAAAGTCAATTTTGTTGATCCTATATCGAATATGCAACACACCAGATTGAAAAAAAAACGCGAAAATTGCCCTAAAAATGCACTTAGGCGCCACCTCACTTGGCTTAGGGCAAGCCCTAAGCACCTAGGCGCCAAGTGAGATGGCGCCTCCCCTTAAATAATGGGTGTAGGCGTCAAGTGAGATGGCTCCTCCAATGGGGAGTCATCTGAAACATGGTTATTTGCGTAATTTTTTCCGAAACATAATTATTTGCGATTTTTTTTTAATACCTGATTATTGCAAAAAAAAATTCTACAGATCAACATATTAAATATTAATGAGAACATGAAATTATTGATTAAAATATTTAATATTAACACAAATATAAAATTACTAATCAAAAAATTAAATATTGACAAAAATATAAAAAATTATTAATTAAAATATTAAATATTAACATAAATATAAAATTATTAATTAAAATATTAAATATTAACAAAAATATAAAATTATTAATTAAAATATTAATTTAAACATAAAATTACTGATCAAAATATTTTTTATTAATTATATTTTTTTTCACGGATATCCAAATATTTTTCTATTACAAAATATAAATCTGAAACAAATTAAGTTACTAGTAAGAAAACAAAAAATGAAACGAACTTCGGTAGAAAGAAGGTATAATAACTAACATCGAGAAAATAAAATAAAATAAAAAATAGTAAACAAGCTAGTACAGTACAGTACGTGACAGGCTGTATTGTCTTGCTATTATGGTTCATTCAAAATCCAATTAAACATGTTCTTGACTTTTCCTTTTATTCCACCACACAAAATAGCCAATACCAAACCAACGTATGGGAATTCTTAATTAAAAATAAAAACAAAAAAAAGTAAAGTAATAGAACCACAATATATGAAAACTAGTGTTGGAACAAATGATTCAATAAAGATGATTTTATGAAAACAAGAAGAAGAAGAAAAAGAGAAGAGAGAGAGAGAGAGAAATTGTGAGTTAGTTAAGTGTAATTAACTTTCTAAGTGAATGAATTATTATTGTAGTTTCTTGATTACAAACATAATGACCCTTTATATATGCAAAATCCTCAGACCCAAATACATGTTAAAAACCCAAATAACTACATAACAAAAATTAACCAACTAACACCCCCCCTTAATTCATGTTATTAAGACTTCTCATCTTGATGCCTTTCTTTAACTCTTCGAACCTCACTTTCTTCAAAGGTTTGGTGAATATGTCAACTAGTTGCACTTTTGTCTTGCAATGTTTTATTTCTAGCTTCCCTTTGTTGACTTGATCCCTCAGAAAATGATACATTCTTTCAATGTGCTTACTTCGACCATGACACAATGGGTGATTCGCAAGGTTTATAGCTGACTTGTTATCAACAAACAGCTTCATCTTTGATTCCATTATTCTGAGTTCTTCAAGTAGCATTTCGATCCATGCAGCTTGGCATGCAACATATGATTGTTGGCTGAAGATTTTGATAATATTATTTAGAATTCAAAAAGAGCTAGAAGTTCTGATCGAAATGGAATTAAAACACCACGCTTCGAAATTGCAGAAGCAGTGTTTCGAATGAGTGTGTCAAAGCTTGAAGCTTCGAACGGTGATCTTGGGAGCGTATCCAAAGGGATCTCGAAACAGCAGCGAAGCTAAGTCTGAGAAGAGCGTTCGAAGCAGAGAAACACCAAAGCATTTGAAATTTAAATGAAAGCGGGACTTTCAAAATTTGAAAGCTATGTGTTGGAGCATTTGAGGACACGTGGAAAGATGAGAGGAGCATTGTCTTGCATGTTCGAAACGTGGCATGATCTTGTAGCGAGACCGTTAGGGTCGAATTAGTATAAATAGAAGTCTTAGTGTTAGGATTTCAGTGTGTCATATCTGTTATACAAAATACTCAATAACATTCAAACTACCACATGGCAAGGGAAACGAATGCAAGAGAGATGTATGTATGATAGCACCATGTATTTCTAATTTAATAAAAGCCTTTTTACTATTTCCAGCACTTTCCTTCTTTTTCTTTCTGTCGAATAACATTTACAAGTTTCTTTATCTACTGTCTTTTCATTTCAAAGCCTTTTCTTTAAAGTTTTACATTTTACTACATTCTTTATATTTCGAAGCACTCTATATTTTAGAGAACTTTTACGCTCTCAATACCTTTACTTTCAAGTATTATTCTTCAAGCATGTACTTTCACTTAAAGTCATTCCTAGATTTCTTGCATTAAACGCTTTCTTCACATTTTAAACTTCCACATTCCAGAAACCTTTTATGTTAAATGTTTTATGGGTCGAAACCAGTTACTTCATTTTCCATACAGTTTTATATGTCTTTTCAATCAGCATTACAATTAGCAATCATTCGTATAACTTAGTTTTCACATACATTTTGACCATATTTTAAACTCTTAGAGAGAGGGATCGAAGTAAACCAAACATTTGTACAATGGCACCCATGAATAATTGTTCGATTGTGAGAGTAACCTTGATATCCAAGGAGTCCTAGGATCAATCTAGTCGATCCTGTGAGTTACCAAAGAGATTGAGTAGCGTTAATAAAGATTATTCGATAGTTTGGAAGACTAGCGGTTGTTTACCAGAAATCACTGGAAACAAATTGGCACACCTGGTGGGACCAATAGTTGGATATCAGAATTAAGAATTGGCGAGACATAGCCATCCCAGAAACGTAGGAACCTAAGAAGTTTGCTGTTTTATGAACCTGAGAAGTGGTAAGATAACCAACAGCAACCAACCTTTATCCAGAAGAAAACGTTTGGACAAAATGTCTAATTCAGACAATCAACAGGGAGACCAAGGTGGCCCACAGGCAACAGGTACTAACGCGTCCATTTCGAGCGGAGCATCTAATGTAATCCCTTCGAATGCACAGGCTGTTGCATCTTTAACCAGTAACATGGCCACCAACGGAGTAAGTGGCGTATCAACCAACAGTTCGATCTTAGGAAATACTGGAACTATGGGCTACCCTGGGGGATTCGTTCCTCCACCTGGGACACAATCCCATTTCGCATCTCCATCAACTAGACCACCCGGCTTCGATGGGAATAGAATTAGAAGTTCTTCTTACGGAATGCCAACATCTTTTATGGCAGGTTTACACAATTCCACATCAAATTCATCCCCACAACTAGGATCTGGGTCTGGGGCAAACCAATTTATGTCAAATAACCAAGGGTCAGTGGGTTATAGCACGTTGCCTATCCTAACCACAGATAACCAGTTGGCTTTTAGGCAATTGATGGATGAAAGCAACCACAATATGATAGGGGTGTTAGCGCAAACCATGCAGGAAATATTCGCCCCAATAGTTCAGAATGTGACTGTGACGAACAGGGAAAACGCTGACAATATGAGTCGAATAGCAGATTTCTTTGCTCCCACAGAAAGGCGTAGGCAGAACCAGGCGGGATTTCGAACAAACGTGCCTGTTATAGAACAAATTGCCAACGACCCAATTCATAGACCACCCAGAGAAGAGGTTAACTTAGGGGCCAGAGCACCAAGGTTAGAAGCCCCAATAATGCCGGGCCCACAAAGGGAAGTTATGGAACCAGGGGCAAGGATCGAAAGACCAGAAGCCCCAGAATTCCGAGGAGAACAACCTAGGGGAGTTGTTTTGGTTGGTCGAAACCAAGATGCCGATGCTGTCGTTCATAGGATTCGAAACGATAACGTCTTGGCAGAAAATAATCTGACCACCATGATAGAGAGGATCATGACCCAAAACGGCCTCAATATGGGAATGAGGAGGCCAAATTACGCGTCTCCTATATTAGATTGTATAATGCATACTGATTTACCAAGGGGATACAAAGTCCCTAAATTTACAAAGTTCGCTGGGGATACCAACGAGTCAACAGTCGAACACATAGCGAGATATTTAACCGAAGCGGGGGATATAGCCAATAATGAAGATCTTAGAATCAAATATTTCCCAAGTTCCTTGACAAAAAATGCCTTCACTTGGTTTACCACGTTGCCTCCTGGGTCTGTTGACACTTGGACCCTTTTAGAAAGATTATTCCATGAACAATTTTACATGGGACAATCGAAAATAAGTCTGAAGGAATTGGCCAGTGTTAAGAGAAAGTTCACTGAACCCATTGATGACTATTTGAATAGATTTAGGCTGTTAAAATCCAGATGTTACACAGTAGTGCCTGAGCATGAGTTAGTCGAAATGGCCGCTGGGGGATTGGATTACTCTATTCGAAAGAAATTAGATACTCAGCATTTGAGGGATATGGCTCAGTTAGCCGATAGGGTTCGACAGGTCGAAAGACTAAAAGCCGAAAAAGCCCGAGTCTTTAAGAATAGTAAGAAAGAAAGGATTTCCTATGTTGGAACTGAGGAAGCAGAAGAATATCCTGAATTCGAATTCGAAGAGGTCGAAATCGACCTCGCTGAATTAAAACAGGCCCCGCCTTACTCCTGCAAAATGTTAGTTCCTACGAAAGGGAAAGATATTGTTGAAAATGAGAAAAGTGATAAGTTTCCAAAGAAGGTTTACACCTTCGATGTCACTAAATGTGACGAAATCTTTGACTTGCTTGTCAAAGATGGCCAACTAATTGTGCCATCAAATGTCAAAATACCCCCTTTGGACCAGAGGAAGAAAAGGGGATTTTGCAAATATCATAGTTTCCTAGGCCACAAGACCTCACAATGTTTTCTTTTCAGGGATTTGATTCAAAACGCAATCAAAGATGGCAGATTAAAGTTTGCTGATAAGATGAAGATGAAAGTGGACGAAGATCCTTTGGACGTCGCAGACACCAACTACTCCGAGCCTGCATGCATTGGAGAAGTCAACATGGTGGAAATTGATCGAAGCGACACCCTAACTGGAGAGAAGGACATTGAAGTCGAAAACTGGGTGATGGTCGAAGTCAGCGAGGAAGTCACTGAAGGCATCCAGAATACACCAGACACTTCGATTGCTGGACCTGTGGCTGTTGCAGGAGAAACCCAGGCTACTGAAGGCCAAGGGGATCACAACGAAGGATTTACACAAGTCACTGAGGGCTTGAGTTTGGAATTAGAGAAAGTACAAATTACGCAGCCAGTCCCCTCTCAGAAGGAAAAATGGGACACTCTAGGGGAACCCAGTGGAAAATATGACTATCTGGTCAAATATTCTGCCCCAGAAAGTTCGAGGGTCCAGATCGAAGATATAAAGCCCACAGGATGGGGCGATGACGAAACAAAAGAGGGGGATTTGGAAATAAATATGGTGGACATGGAAAGACCCCGTTCTGAGATGAAGGAAGTGGAAAAATACTTAGAAAAAGAAAAGCATAGGATGGGGGACAATCACGCTGGAGATGATACTCTCAAAGACTATCTCATGTCATGCCACAAAGGAGATCCAGGCATGATACTGTGCCCTAGGTGCAGCATCCTCTGCAACCAAAGAATTGCTGCAAATTTCGAAAGGGTACAGAGGGCTCGAACTGGCAACAATTGGCGCCAGGATAACCAACTCTTTAGATGCTACCCCAAGGCTGGAGAGAGTTTATTGGAGTTTATTTTTCGCTGCTACAAGGGGGCAACTAAGTGCTTGGTGTGCCCAAGATGTTCCGCTGTATATGACCAAAGCATGGCTAGGGCCTTCGAAACGATCCCCTTCGCCCCTTGCTGGAGCCATCAAGAAACTGCCCAGATGGGTCCGCGTTTCGACAGCATATACAAACAGCGAAGACCTGATAGCCCTCACCCCAAAGTTGCTCGAAGAGTGACTTTCAAACTCCCTGCTGAAGTGCCAACCGATAGATGGCTGCAAGCCAGAAATGACAAAGGCAAAGACAAATGGAGGAATGCTGAACGAAATGCACGCCATGCTGTGACATACAGGAGGCAATTCAACACACAAAAAAGGGAGGAAGTCAGATTAGAAAATTACAAAGGAAGGAACCCCATGTCAAGATCCCAGTGGCGCAGACAGCAAAGGATTCGAAAGGCTGAAAGAGAAGCTGTGGCAAACAAAGGGGATACTTCAACAAAGATACAAGGTGAATCGAGCACCAACAAACCAAAAAGTCAGACGGAAGAGAAACCTCCAGTCAACAGAAGGCTTTTCTCTGAAGATCAACAAGACGGACCAAAGGAATACACTCCAGGCCCGGAAGAGGACGAAGATATGATAACAGATAACTTCGAATCGGAGGGGGAGTCTTCATTTAACCTGAACTGTAACGTAGTGTCTGTGCTTCCCTGCGAATTCGGGCAAGAAACCGAAATCAATGAATATGAGGAAGAAGACACCACAGATTTAATGAAACATAGGCCCGTATGCTACTACGTGATGGACAATGGGGCTGTTGAAGAACAAAATGCGTTCTTCGAACGTCCAGAGCCTACAATGAAGAATCATCTCAAACCTCTTTTCATTCGGGCGAAAGTGGGTGTCCATGGTGTGAACAAAGTTCTAGTGGATGGGGGTGCTGCAGTCAATCTTATTCCCCATTTCATGCTAAAAAGGTTGGAAATCCGCGAAGGGGATATCAAGCCCCATAATATGGTTCTATCCAATTATGAAGGAAAAGTGGGTAAAACACTGGGGGTGGTCCAGTTGGAATTAACAATAGGCTCAAGTTGCAGGCCCACCATGTTTATGGTTATCGAAGCCAAGGCCAACTATAACCTACTGCTAGGAAGAGAGTGGATCCATGGCGTGGGAGCAGTTCCTTCGTCAATGCATCAACGACTAGTCCTGTGGAGAGATGACGGAATCGTGGAAAACATCGAAGCAGACCAGAGTTACTTTATGTCAACTGTCAATCTAGTTGACAAAAGGGATTATGATAAAAATCTGGCAAAGATTGCTCCATGTGTTCCAAATGATGAGATGAATGAAACTAGAAATGCCCACTACTACATGACACTTCGTCATGATGGACTCTACTGGGATAGAACAATAATTAGTGAAGAAGAGGAAGTTGAAGGTGCTATACCAAAACGGCCAGCAGGCTGGGACTTCGACAACCTTAACCATGACTGAGTCTACCTTTTTCGAAAGGATTTCGGCCTATATGGCTGAGAATGAATCAAAAGCGGCCTTAGAGGCTGAAATAAATGAATCATTTGAAAAAACGAATGAAGTTAGTGGGGGGTTCGAAATGCTCACCCAGCGAAGAGTTGGAGATGGATCAAAGGTTGGATGCCATCTATGACAAAGAACCCTTAGGTTTCGAAAGGGATCCCGTAAACTCAGGTGTCAAAATGTTGGCACAGGACCCGCTTGAAGAAGTCAACTTAGGGGATGACAAAACAAAAAGAGTAACTTACGTAAGTGCCAAACTTAGCCCAGGCCTCAAGGAAAAAGTGATCGAAATCCTTAAGGAGAACAAAGATTGTTTCGCATGGGATTATGATGAGATGCCTGGTTTAAAGAGGGAGTTGGTCGAACATAGGCTGCCAATCAAAGATGGCAAGAGGCCCATCAAACAAACTCCCAGAAGATTCGCGCCAGCGGTTCTCACAAAAATTAAAGCTGAGATCGAAAGGTTGCTGCGTTGCAAATTCATCAGAACAACAAGGTACGTCGAATGGTTAGCAAACATAGTACCTGTTATCAAGAAAAATGGTTCTTTAAGGATTTGCATAGATTTTAGGGATTTAAATACTGCAACCCCTAAGGATGAATATTCCATGCCCGTGGCAGAAATGCTAGTAGATTCTGCTGCAGGATTCGAATACTTGAGCATGTTAGATGGATACTCTGGATATAACCAGATTTTCATTGCTGAAGAAGATGTTGCAAAAACAGCATTTCGTTGCCCAGGAGCCTTAGGCACCTACGAATGGGTGGTGATGCCTTTTGGTTTAAAAAATGCTGGGGCAACTTATCAAAGGGCGATGAATTCAATCTTTCATGACTTTATCGAAACCTTCATGCAGGTGTATATTGATGATATAGTCATCAAATCTATATCTGCAGAAGCACATTTGCATCATTTAAGCCAATCATTCGAGCGAATGAGAAAACATGGCTTAAAAATGAATCCCCTTAAATGTGCATTTTTTGTGCAGGCTGGAGATTTTCTTGGTTTTGTGGTCCACAAGAAAGGAATTGAAATCAACCAGAACAAAACCAAAGCCATAATGGAGACGAAAGCACCTGCGTCAAAAAGGGAGTTGCAATCTCTGCTAGGGAAAGTTAACTTCCTCAGAAGATTCATTTCGAACCTGAGTGGAAGGACTCAAGCTTTCTCTCCGTTACTTCGCCTGAAGCAAGGTCAAGCCTTCGAATGGAACGAAGCTCACCAGGAGGCGTTTGACAAAATAAAAGAATATCTTTCCCAGCCTCCTATGTTGTCTCCACCATCATGGGGGAAGCCCATGAGATTGTACATATCTGCCTCTGAAGTTAGCATAGGTAGTATGTTAGCACAAGAAGATAACAATGGCGTCGAAAGAGCCATATACTATCTAAGTAGAGTGCTGAATGATGCAGAGACCAGATATAGCAACTTAGAAAAGCTATGTCTCTGTTTGTATTTCTCTTGTATGAAACTCAAGTATTATATAAAACCTGTTGATGTTTATGTTTCGTCTCACTTCGATGTCATTAAACATATGCTTTCAAAGCCAATAATGCATAGTAGAGTTGGAAAGTGGGCTCTGGCCTTAACAGAATATTCATTGACGTTCATGCCCTTAAAAGCTATGAAAGGTCAAGTGATTTCTGATTTCATTGTGGATCATTCGTTGGTTGAGCAGACAAGCATGAGTTACGTCGAAATACAACCTTGGAAATTGTACTTCGATGGTTCAACCCACAAGAATGGAAGTGGTGTTGGAGTCCTTCTAATTTCTCCTGAAGGAATTCCAACAAAATTCAAGTATAAATTGGACGGTCCTCGTTGTTCGAACAACGAAGCTGAGTATGAAGCGCTCATTGTTGGACTTGAAGCTTTGTTGGAATTGGGGGCAACCAGAGTCGAAATTAAAGGAGATTCTGAGTTGGTGGTCAAACAAATCACAAAAGAATATAAGTGCATAAAGGAAAATCTAATGATATACTTCGTCATAGTCAATAGGCTATTGAGAAAGTTTGAATACATGGATATTCAACACATACCAAGATTAGAAAACCAAGAAGCAAATGACTTAGCGCAGTTGGCTTCAGGTTATAGAGTATCTACCAAGAATCTTAAGGATTTGGTCGAAATAAGGGGAAGAGTTATGGCTACTAGATTCACACCATCGGATCTGGAAAGTATGAGATTGGGATATGCCAAGAAACAGGGATTCGAAATTCTAGCCATAAATACTTTGTCAGATACAGATTGGCGAAGTCCATTAAAGAGTTATTTAGCAGACCCAACTCTAAAAGTAGATAGAAAAACAAAATATAGAGCATTGTCATATCTCCTCATGGGGAACGAATTGTTCAAAAAGACCCAAGAAGGTGTTTTATTGAAATGCCTAGGAGAAAGTGAGGCATATTTAGCATTGTCCGAAGTCCATAATGGGGCATGTGGGGCACACCAAGCAGGCCATAAAATGAAATGGTTGCTATTTCGATATGGTTTGTATTGGCCTAGCATGCTTAAAGATTGCATAGACTTCGCGAAAGGATGTGAGGAATGTCAGAAACACGCAGGAATTCAACACGCCCCTGCAAGTGAGCTGCATTCGATCATCAAACCATGGCCATTCAGAGGATGGGCATTGGACCTGATAGGCGAAATAAATCCTGCTTCGTCCAAAGGTCAGAAATATATCTTGGTAGGAGTAGATTATTTTACCAAATGGATTGAAGCTATACCTTTGGTAGTTGCTGATCAAGAGGCAATCATCGAATTTATACAAAAGCACATTATCTATAGGTTTGGATTACCAGAAAGTATAACTACAGACCAAGGTTCCGTATTTACTGGTAGAAAGATGCAAGGATTTGCCCAAGAAATGGGGTTTAGATTGCTAACATCAACCCCATATTATGCTCAAGCAAACGGACAAGTCGAAGCGGCAAACAAAGTAATAATAGGATTAATCAAGAAGCATATTGGCAAGAAGCCAAAAAATTGGCACAAAACTCTGGACCAAGTGTTATGGGCTTGTAGAACGTCTCCAAAGGAAGCCACTAACACTACTCCTTTCCAACTTACATTCGGCCATGATGCAGTGTTACCAGTAGAAATTCATCTGCAATCAGTTCGAATACAGAAACAAAACGAAATTCCAGCCGCGTTATATTGGGAAATGATGATGAATGAATTAGTTGAATTGGACGAAATTAGATTACGTGCGTTGGAGATTTTGATGAGGCAAAAAGAAAGAGTGGCCAGAACATACAATAAGAGGGTGAAGAAAAAAGTATTCGTTATTAATGACTTGGTTTGGAGAGTCATATTGCCTATGGATAAGAAGAACAAAGCATTAGGTAAATGGTCACCTCATTGGGAAGGACCTTTTCGAGTACTAAAAGTTTTCTCTAACAATGCCTACGAAGTCGAAGAACTCTTAGATGATAAACGTGTCCTAAAGGTTAATGGGAAATATTTAAAGAAATATAAACCAAGCCTGCGGGAAATTCGAATAGTAACAACGTAAACAAAGTATTATAAAAAAGCCAAGATGGCAAGATAAGAATGCCAAAATGGCGTTGTTCGAATATTACATTGAAAGAACCAAAGTTATGGTCAGATAGACAAAAAATCTAGAAATAAACATTATTTTTCAATCGAGTAAAGGTACTTCGAAATGTTTCAAGTCTCTGCTGAGCAAACCGCCTGGCACCTTCCAAGGTTGCCACTTCTCCTTTAAGTTGTTCTGCAGTCTCCATTTCTGCAAGCCCCCGGTTGAGAAGCTCTTCGAATTGGTTACCTGCAGGATTAGTTTCGAAGGCTAGTTGTTGTTCCTTAGCCTCCTTAACTTTCTGCTGAAGTTCCAGAATCTGCCTTTCCCAAATAAGAATGGACTCAGCTCGAGCCTCATATTCAGTTTTTGCCTGCTTCAGATGCATAGCCTGATCTTCAGCTTCTTGAGAAAGCTTCGAAGCTTGTTCATAGGCGGCATCCATAGCAATGCGTTTCTCGTGAACCTTCTTGGCAGCAGATTCGTCTTGGAGAAGATAGCCAGTTACGTTGTCCAGCAAATTCTGAAGATCAAACAAGAGAGTACTAACTGGCAAAGAGCAGCTGGAGAGATTAACCTTTGTAAGCAGCTCCTTCATAGTATAGCAAGCAGTACTATCTTGCTTAAGCACTTCGAAGATATCCACATTGAGAATAGTTCTCCTAGCGAGTGGGAAGAACAACTCTTTCATCTGTGGGAAGAGGATAGCTGGTTGAACTTGTGCCAGCCCTAGCGAGTGGGATGTCCCTCTGGGCCAACTTTGCCTTCATGTACCCAATAGGGTCATTTCGCCTCAGAAGTGCCAGTTCCTCGTCAGTCATTCGAGACGGAGAGGATTGGGGGAATTCCACGCGTAGGGGAACCTCGTTTGTTTCAACCTCTGGGTTTTCGTTGATTGTATCACCATCCCCTTCATTTGCTTCGTGCTCTTGGTCTTCTTCATCCTCTACCAAATCTACCACTTCGATACCATCCTTTTCACCGCTATGTGCATTAGACTCCGTCTCGGCAGTCGAACCATCATTGTCATTTTCCCCATCATTGGCGTTTTCCTCCTCAGATTCTTCGTCTGCAGATTCTTCGAATCCTTGTCCAGAATCAGCTTTTTCCTCTTCAGTCTGAGTATCTTTTGGATCCTCTTGAAGAGTTTCAAGAGGGGACTTTTGAAGAGCCCTTTGTGAATCCTCTGCAGACGTTTGAGGTATGGTTTCGTTCACCTCTTTCAGAGGAATGGAGGTACCTTAGTCATCTGGCTGCTCAGAAGTTCCAGCCAAAACCGCCACGTTGGAAGAACCTTTGTTTTGGACCAAATTGCTGGAATCTCCTTGAGGAGAGGAGTTAAGCGGAACAGCAGCCCTGGACGGTGAGGTCGAAATAGTAGAAGTGGGATTCAGGATGTTCTGCAAGGAGCAGCAAAGTGTTAAAGGATGACACTCACCAAGGTAATAAGAAGTTAAACATTTTTAGAAGAAGTTCGATTTACCTGTGGCCCCTCAGAAGAGAGGTTGCTAGCTATGCGTTCCAACTGTGGGTTGGAGGTCGAAGGTGGATTTTTGGATTTTGGTGAGGGAGCAGCATCCCTGGAGTCGAGTCCAGAGACACTAGTAGGAACAATACTTTTTGGTGTAGCTTTCTTTAGCTTCTTCTTCGAAGCAATGTTTGAGTTTCCTCCAGCAGTCAGATCTTCCCCAGTGGTGCTTGGTTTCCGCTTCTTGGGAGTAGTGGGGGGAAGCTTGTTGGTCTGAACGAATTTTAACGAAGTTAGATATAAAAGGATTGAGTGAATTCGAAGCATAAAAAACTAAGTGATTACCGTTGGAATTGGGGCACTTGTTGTTGTTGGCGTTGTTGTTGTTGGTGTAGTTGCAGCAGCAGTAGTCGTTTCGGGTGGATTAGTCTTTTCGGTAGTTTCGATGGAGGTTTGAGAGGCACTCCCTTCCTTCGATTTCGAGGCAGTGGTCTTTATCCTGATAGCTGAAAATCAAAACATTTAAAGCAAAGGTTAAAGATTTGGAAAATAAAAGATATTTGGGAGTTTTTCCCAAGCATTCACACCTGTGCCTTGATCAGATTTAATTGACATGGCAGAAAGGTCATATCGAAGATGTCCTGGGAAATCATGAAGCCAGTGTCGAGCCCATGTCACAGTCTCAGATGGCTTTGGTTTCCTTTGAAGATATTTGAACATCTCTTTGCAAGTAAACCACCATGGATATGGGGGAAACCAAGCCAGAGCCAGTTCTGAGGTAGGTAATCTGGGAAATTTAGGTGGATGCATTTCGAATGCCAACCTATACCTATCCTCAGGTGACAGCCCTGAAGGAAGTTTTAGCTTGGAAACTTTTTGTTTAAATTTTTCCTTCAAGGTCTCAGCCGCTTGATGCACAGTGGAGTCCAAGCGTGTGGGGTCGTAAGTAGTTTCGAAGTAATTTTGAAAAGCTTTTATTTCTTTGGCATGAGTAAACATACCTTTCTTTGCTGGTACCTGCACATCGAAGGCATCAATTAGTTTCTGTCGAATAGTAAGTGTATCGAACATACAAGTTTGATAAAACTTAATCCACCACTCCAGAAATCCTTTGGCCGCGAGATGAGTAGGTTCGAAGGCTATCAGTTCAAATTGGGCAAAGCCCTGATATTGTTCTTGTTGGATCTTGGCTTCCCTTGCCTTGAAAGTTCGACCAGATGTGATGGCGCTCTCAGTCTGGAACAAAGGTTCAGGAATCAGTTGGCATAGGCCAAACTGCCTCGAAACGAAGTTTGGTTGGTAGGCAAAGAGAAGAATTTGGTTCTTAGCTGGGGTTATCCTTGAAGAGATAAGTCTAGGAAGCAAGAAAGCTCTCCACACATCTTGGATTTCCTTACTCTTGATGGCTTCTGAGAAAGCCATGGTGAACCAAGAAGGTCCATGAGCCCTCGAAGCAAAGGGCGCCATGCTCTCTTCGAACTTGTGTCTTTTTGAGAGTATCAAGATGTACTTCGAAAATTGAACCTTGAAGTCATCCTTGTCATCATTAGGGGTTAGTCTTCGAAGCCTAGTGCCTTCGACTATCCTATCACTTATTTCTGCATCTTGTTCGTCTATGGTGTTGGCAGTTGATAAAGAAGGTTCGAACATGGCGTTGAGCCATAATTGAAGTAACCAAAATGGGCCAGCTAAAAGAATGTTTTTGGAAGTGTGGGATTTGAGGCTCGAAACAGCTGACCTCAGGCTCTCATAGAGGTCAACTAAGAGTAATTCGCTTAGGCACACTTTGCGATTTTCATGTAAATCCCTAGCTAAAGGAATGAACCTACTAGCTACCTGCAGGGATCTACTGCAGAAGACGTACCTAGACAGCCACAGAGTTAAGAAAGCAATGTGTTCTGTGTCAGACACATTATCCCCTTCAGCATGATAATGGCCGATAAATTTGGAGAAGCTGGCTAACTTGACTTCGAAGTCAATTATGCTTGAGTGCTCTTCATTGTCAGGAACATAAGTTTCCCCCACTGGCGACAGCCCAGTAATGGCTGCTATATCGAAGAAGGTTGGGGTGATCATTCCACCTGGAAGATGGAAAGTGTTGTAGGTACTATCCCAAAAATAGAGGGACGCAAATAGCAGAGGATGACTATAGGTGAATCCAGGTTTCGACAGCTTAATAAGGTTATAAATGCCTAGTTCTTCCCATTGCTGGGATTTTTTGGCTTCTACTTTCGTAAACCAGTTTTGATAAGCAACATCAGCAGTAGGGCAAGATCGGAATGGTTTAAAATTGCTTTTTACATAATCCAAGATAAATGGGTCCTTGGGATGAACAGTTGAGGTTTCTGTGGTATTCGGATTAAGAAATTCTACTGCCCTAGGGGCATCCATTTTGTTGAATAAAGGTTTGAAGTTATAACACACGGGAAAAATGGTCCTGGTGTCCTTTAGTATTTCAAAAACTGTAAGAGGGCCATTTAAGGCTAACCTCTTACCAGCAACATGGGTAGGGATGAGTACCTGTGATGCGTACAACATTTCTTTTTCTTTGGAAATCATTTGAGGAGCAAGAGCAGATTGGCCTTGAATGGTGACGATTTTACTCTCCATAGTTGCTCCTGTAGTTTTTCCCTTCTTCTTGGAGACTTTCTTGAGTTGAGATGATGTGGAAGAAGACATTTTTGTTGTTTGAGAGCTTAGAGCGTTTATGAGAGAAGAAGAGTAAAATTCCAGAGTTTGAAAGGTTTAGAGTGTAAAGAAGGAAAAAGGAAGGTTAAATTGACGTTTTATAATAAGAAGATGAAACATCCACCGAGTGAAAGTATGATACGTGGAGATCATGGATTGGTGTGATGAAGAGGTGGCGAGAAGTTGATATAGGTAATAGGCGTGATTTTAAAAAAAAAAACAATCATTACTTATAACTGCACCATGCTGTGAAGTGACTTTGGGCGGTTAAGGTACCCAAAGGGTGCTATGATTGATGTGACTAGGGTCAAACGCATTAAATGCTATGATGATTCGAAGATCCTATCAAAATCTTGTATAAATGTTTAAAATAGGTATTTCTCCGAGAGATCGAAATACATATTTTAAAGGGGCAATTTGTTGGCTGAAGATTTTGATAATGTTATTTAGAATTCAAAAAGAGCTAGAAGTTCTGATCGAAATGGAATTAAAACACCACGCTTCGAAATTGCAGAAGCAGTGTTTCGAATGAGTGTGTCAAAGCTTGAAGCTTCGAACGGTGATCTTGGGAGCGTATCCAAAGGGATCTCGAAACAGCAGCGAAGCTAAGTCTGAGAAGAGCGTTCGAAGCAGAGAAACACCAAAGCATTTGAAATTTAAATGAAAGCGGGACTTTCAAAATTTGAAAGCTATGTGTTGGAGCATTTGAGGACACGTGGAAAGATGAGAGGAGCATTGTCTTGCATGTTCGAAACGTGGCATGATCTTGTAGCGAGACCGTTAGGGTCGAATTAGTATAAATAGAAGTCTTAGTGTTAGGATTTCAGTGTGTCATATCTGTTATACAAAATACTCAATAACATTCAAACTACCACATGGCAAGGGAAACGAATGCAAGAGAGATGTATGTATGATAGCACCATGTATTTCTAATTTAATAAAAGCCTTTTTACTATTTCCAGCACTTTCCTTCTTTTTCTTTCTGTCGAATAACATTTACAAGTTTCTTTATCTACTGTCTTTTCATTTCAAAGCCTTTTCTTTAAAGTTTTACATTTTACTGCATTCTTTATATTTCGAAGCACTCTATATTTTAGAGAACTTTTACGCTCTCAATACCTTTACTTTCAAGTATTATTCTTCAAGCATGTACTTTCACTTAAAGTCATTCCTAGATTTCTTGCATTAAACGCTTTCTTCACATTTTAAACTTCCACATTCCAGAAACCTTTTATGTTAAATGTTTTATGGGTCGAAACCAGTTACTTCATTTTCCATACAGTTTTATATGTCTTTTCAATCAGCATTACAATTAGCAATCATTCGTATAACTTAGTTTTCACATACATTTTGACCATATTTTAAACTCTTAGAGAGAGGGATCGAAGTAAACCAAACATTTGTACAATGGCACCCATGAATAATTGTTCGATTGTGAGAGTAACCTTGATATCCAAGGAGTCCTAGGATCAATCTAGTCGATCCTGTGAGTTACCAAAGAGATTGAGTAGCGTTAATAAAGATTATTCGATAGTTTGGAAGACTAGCGGTTGTTTACCAGAAATCACTGGAAACAATGATGCAACCACATATTCAGCTTCGCATGATGACAAAGCCACAATGTTTTGCTTCCTCGAACTCCAGGAGATTGGAGCTCCTTCGATCATGAAAATGTATCCTGCAGTACTCTTATTTTCGTCTTGATCTCCACTGAAGTCTGAGTCAGTGTATCCATGAACTTCGACATCTGAGTTTTTCTTTGATTTCTTTGGTAACAACACACCATGATCAATAGTTCCCTTTATGTATCTCAACATCCTCTTTACTGTGATGAGACGACATTCTTGAGACTTCTCCATAAATCTACTCAACAATCCTACACTTTGGCAGATAGCTGATCTAGTATTGCAAAGATACCTCAAGGATCCAATGACTTGTTTGTAAAGGGTCGAACTTACAAACTCATCATTCGATTCCTTTTTCAGCGTTGCTCTAGTCTCTAATGGAGTAACAACTGCCTTACAGTTACTCATATTGAATTTCTTCAGTATATCTTGAGCATACTTCGTTTGATGCAAGAAAAATCCTTCTTCGATGTCTTTGAATTACATTCCCAGGAAATAGGAGAGATTCCCTAAATCAGATATTTCAAATTCCTGCATTAACTTTGACTTTACCTTCATTATCTCAGCTTCGTCTGCTCCTGTAATGAGTAAGTCATCAATATAGGGACATAAAATGATTCGATTGACACTTTCGACATCATTTACATATACCTCATGTTCAAAGACACACTTTGTGAAACCTGCTTCGTTTAGGAAGTTATCCATCCTTTTATTCCAAGCTCTAGGAGCTTGCTTCAAACCATAGAGAGCCTTCCTTAATCTGTAAACTTTCGACTCATGCCCTTTGACGTTGAAACCTGGTGGTTGAGTAACGTAGACTTCTTCTTCCAATGGACCATTCAAAAATGCTGACTTTACATTAAATTGGTGCATTTTCCATCCTCTACATGCAGCTATCGAAACAACAACCCTGATTGTTTTGATCCTTGCAACAGGCGCATATACTTCATTGAAGTCAATACCAGGTTTTTTGTAGAAAACCTCTGGCCACCAGTCTTGCCTTATACTTTGCAATCTCACCATTTGGAATTCGTTTCACCTTATAGATCCATTTCACATCAATTGGTTTCTTGTTGGTTCTTTCGACAAGCTCCCAAGTCTTGTTCTTCTCAATGGCTCTAAGTTCTTCTTTCATGGCTTCACACCAATTTGAATTAATCAAGGCTTCGCCCAAATCAATTGGTTCTGCTTCAGCCATCATCATGGCTTCTTCGATCAAGTCACCATTTGCATTGATTGCTTGATCTGTAAACCTCTCATATCCAATCAGCCTAGTCGACTTAGTTCTTGTTCTTGTGGATCTTCTTTCATTCTGCACAGGTGGTTCTTCATTTTGACTTGTTGAAGCTTCGTTATGTTCATCTTCTTCAAACACAATTGTGACTGTGTCTGATTCTTGTCGAACTGAACTTCGACTCCAATCCCACCCTTTACTTTCGTCTACCAGAACATCTCTACTGATCACTAGTTTATCTTTGATTGGTGAATACAACTTGTATGCACCAGTTGAATGATAACCTATGAGCACCCTGACTTCACTTCGATCATCCAGATTCTTTCTTAATTGTTCAGGTACATGCCTGAAGCACATTGATCCAAAAACTCTAAGATGACTTACATTTGGCTTCGACCCTGTCCAAGCCTCATGCGGTGTCTTTTCGACCATCTTCTTTGTTGGGCATCTATTTATAATGTATACTGCTGTCGAAGCTGCTTCATCCCAAAAGATCTTAGGCATATTCTTAGCTTTCAACATACATCTCGTCATGTTCAGTACACTTCTATTCTTTCTCTCAGCTATGTCATTATGCTGAGCGTATAGGGTGCAATAATATCATGCTATATACCTTCCTTATTGCAAAATCTAGCAAATTCAGCAGAAGTATATTCACCACCACCATCAGTTCTTAACTTCTTCAATTTGCAGCCACTTTGTTTCTCAGCATGAAACTTGAACTTCTTGAACTATGTGAATACCTCACTTTTCTTTTCAATAAGGTAGATCCACATATGTATGGTAAATTCATCAATGAAAGTAAGGAAATACCTGTTACCTCCATTAGACTTTACTTTAAAGAGTCCACACACATCTGAATGAACCAGCTCTAGTTTTTGCCTTGATCTTATAGGCAAGTCACGTTTGAACGCCTTCCTTTCCTGTTTAGCTTTGCAGCATTCCTCACATATCTTCTTAGGTTCCTTCACATACGGCAACCCAAACACCATTCTTTTCTGATTGAGCATACATAAACTCTTGATGTTTAGATGTCCATACCTGTGATGCCATAGCCAATTATTATCTTCTTCTGTAGTTGAAGCAAGATATTTGTGATCTGATCTGTTGAATTCAACCTTGAATGTTTTGTTCTCTGCCAATGGTG